>PVJA010020138.1:0-37393 GCA_004027025.1 Myocastor coypus | reverse complement strand
ACCATCCTGAGGATCCCCTCAGCTGAGGGCAGGAAAAAGGCCTTCTCCACCTGCTCTGCCCACCTCACAGTTGTGGTCGTCTTCTACGGGACCATCCTCTTCATGTATGGGAAGCCCAAGTCCAAGGACCCACTGGGGGCAGACAAGCAGGACCTTGCAGACAAGCTCATCTCCCTGTTCTATGGGGTGGTGACCCCCATGCTGAACCCCATCATCTACAGCCTGAGAAACAAGGATGTAAAGGCTGCTGTGAGAAGCCTGGTGGTATTTCAGAAGCACTTCCCCCAGTTCCTCACCAAGAGGTAATAGATGCTCCCCTAGCTGTGTGTGCTGGGTTGATTTATCCACAAATCTCAGATGAATGTTTTCCCCAAATGAGATATATGTGAAGGTTGATTACCACAAAACCAAACTGCACATGTTGGAAAGCGTTGGCTGTTATGGGACACAGTGAAAATGATGACATCTACAGCCCCATGGGAAGGGGAATGTGCCTTGCATGACGGAAGTAGGTGCTGCTGAAAAATGAGCAATTTTTATGGTTCCAATGGACAAATCTGACTTCATCTTTGTGGTCCCTTTTTCAGGAGAAAAAGCTTTTTTTTCTCCCTTACATTTATGTTACAAATAAAGTCAGTATCAATTTCCTTTCAAGGAGGCCCTGAAGACAGTGTAGGGCTGAACTTCACAACATTGCTTTAGTCATATACTACATTCACAATATAGTATAAAAATGTCCTCTTTGTACACATAAGTATATCCTTTCATACTTTTTTTCTTGAAGGCAGGGCTGAGATTGGATATGAGAAAGAAGTTCTGTTCTATTTCTTTTCTTTGGGCCTCAAAGGAGTTGGGACAAGGTAGAGTTAACACAGGGCATTTCTTCTGAGAGCAAGTAAGCCAGATGCTGAAATGCTCAAGTGGATGAGCCCAGCACAGGACACTCACGACTAGTACCCAGTGTTCAGCTTGAATTTTCTGACATCAGCAACTGGCCCTAAGTAGATAGCCTGGCCCTGCAGTCTGGAGAGCTGAGTGATGGGCTGCTGGGGGAAGAACCGAGCAGGGTACCACTGCCATCTGGAGGGAGTGGGAACTTAGATGGTGGAATGGGATCAGCGGGGGCTGGAACCCATGGCCTAGAGTGAAGACGACTGGCTGAAAGGATGAGAAAATTGACACAAGCCAGTGCACCGTGCAGCTCAGAAGAGGTCCAGGATAAGATGTGAAAGCATCTCAGCTACCAGAGATGTATAAAAGGCCCAAAATGCTGTGAGGTAGAGAACTTTCAGCTTCTCTTTGTCCTTGAGGCATTTAGATGATCATCTTTGCCTCGGAATCAAAATTTGAAAGGAGAGCATCTGTGCCTCCTGGGGCCACCCAGCCTTCTCCTGTCTGGAAAGTGATCAGTTACCGTCTTGAGCTCCACAGCGCTGTCCTGACATAGACAGAACGTGGGGACTGAGCCATTGCCTATGCAGCCCCTGAAATCATGTCCCAGGCTACAGGAGCCTGTTTAATCATGCCAAGCCCCCCCGTGACCTGTCTGACCCAGATGTGAATTTGTCTTTGTTCACAAAGACCACACAGACATTCACAGCCTGCTGTGGAAGATATGGCGTCCACTCTGGATAAATTCCAACCTCATAAACCAAGAACCGACTTGAAAATGAAACGCTCTTGAAAAACCAAATTTCTTTTCAACATATTTTATCTTACAAAAGTTTTGAGAATTGTGCTTAGTTCTCCATCTAGATCCTTCTACAGGACATGTTCCATGTTGCTGGAACGGCTGCTGCTGCTGCTGAAAATGAAAACCCTTTAGCTGCCAATTATTTGAGGAAATTAGCTATTGAGGAGGCTTAGCAGAACTGAGTGACTCACTCAAGATCATATTGCCTGCCTGAGTTCAACTCATGGGCAATTACAAGGGGCCACAGATGTCCTGCCCTCCACTCAGGATGATTTTGAAGAGCCATCTCAGTGCCATGGCTCCTCGTGTGCTTGACTGACGTTTCTGCAGAGGTTGCATCACTCCCTAACTTCTCAGTTCCCAGTGCTGCCTCCCTCCTTCCCCTTCTTCCCCCTCCACCTGTATGGACCTCCTCCACCTAATCTGTCTCAGATCCTCTGTAACCAGAACTGTAACACCACACAAATTCCAGTGCTAAACTAACATAGATCCTTTCTCTCCAGAATCTAAGGATGCTGACAACATTTAACAAAAGCTGTATGGAAAATAGTTGGATGAGGTAGTAGAGTGCTATGCTAGTACCAGAAGCTTTGGGATGCTCCTTATTTGTAACCTTGAAATTTAGTTTATATTTTACATAATGTCTCTGAAATCTACATTCTATTCACACTCTGCCACTTCTTTTTCAATCTCTTTCTTGCCATGAAACACAGAGAATAATGGGATGGGAATAGCATCCTCGAATAAATGGATGACTCCACTCCAGGCAATTCACCTGGAGGCTTACATCACCATGTAAGGTGAGTCCAACTAGACTCAGCTGGGCACATTTGTAGCCTGCAGCAACTACCTAAAAGATTGTGTCTGTGGCAAAATGTCTCCCCCCTTAGAGCCTGCTGGCAGGACAGTCCTGCCCTTTTCTCTGGCCACAGGTAACTTCAAACAATCATATTGTGATTTTTCTCTCCGGAGAATTTGGAATTTGAATACAGAGATACCTCTTAGTTGGCATAGAGCTCTTTTTTTTTTTTTTTTTTTTCTTGTTTCAGAACCTTTATTTGTTTATTCACTCATTTTTATGGCCAGCTCAGCCCGCCCTGATGGCAGGGCTGACGCAGCATGTGATGCCAGGGATCGAGCCGCGGTCCCTGAAGCCGCCCAAGCCTTCCCACGCAGGCGCTTTAGACCACTGAGCCATCCTGCCGGGCCCCAGGCATAGAGCTCTTGAACCAAGAGATTGTATAAAGCCAGGACTAATGAAGCCATGCATCTACTGAGGAGGAGAAAGTGGTCTATAGATATAGATGACATACTCAAAGACCAACACATCTACATGAAAACAGAACTAAAAGATGGCAACACAAGAGCTAAATCTTGAGGAGATCCTTTCACTCTCATCTTATGGCAATACTTAAATCCTATAGAAAAGAAGACGGAATGATCATTAGGTATTCATCACTCAGATCCTACAATAATCTTCTCACATCCAATCTTTTTCATCCAAATCCCCTTTGGATGATTTTTCTCTCTCCTGCATTATTTTGAAACAAGTCCTAGATAATCATATATATTCCATGTTTAAATATTTCAGTATTTATCTCTAACAATTACTGGGATGCTTGTAAAATTGAAATAAATTATAATTATTACATCTAAAACTCAATGATTCCTTGATGTTAACTATTAAGACTTTATGTGCCTCAAAATTTCCCATGTTGCCTTATTTCATTTTGTTGAACCAGAATCCCAATAAAACTGTACATCATTTGCCTCTGTATTTCTTTCCTTTCTTTCTCTCAACCCTTTTTCCTCTTCTCTCATCCTTTGCTCCTCCTCTTAACTTCTGAATTACTTTCTCTTAACTTCTCTGAATGACAGTTTCCCATTATGGGACACTGTAAAGTTTATCGTGGTCTGCATTTCACTAGCTGCCATTTGGGAGTGTCTGTCTCAATTTCCTATGAACTGATTATCACATGTAAAGCCTTGGGAGTTTTCATGTTAATGCAGTTACAAATCCACAACTATGAGACCATTAGCATGACTGTATCATCTTTAATGACTCCCCTGCTTTTTGAAAAGTTAAGAGGTTCCAGGTTCAACATTCACAATTTCTCTATAGACCTGGAAACAATCATTTTCTCAAAGAAGCTCTCATTTCTCCTAATGAGAAATGATATTTAAACACCATAATCTAAAAAATACAAAATGAAAACCATAATCTGGCTGTTAGAGGTGCACCCAAGATGGTTATGGCTTTTAGGACTTTCAGCGAAAACAAAGTAGAGAATATAATTTGTATATTCTGCATTTGATCTATATGCATGTATATATGTATTATCTATCATCTTTCTAATTGTGTGCTATCTAACATGATGGTGGTCTCATAAGATTATAATGGAATTGAACACTTCCTATTGCCCAGTGACATTGTAGCAGTTGAAACATATTGTGAGGCATGACTTAGGTGTTTGTGGTAATGCTGGTATAAATAAACCCACTGCGCTGTCAGCCATATAAAAATATAGCACATATCACTATATATAATGCATACAATTTGATTATGTTACTGATTTGCTTACTATACTATACTATTTAATGTTATTTTAAGGTATACTTATTCTATTTATGAAGTGTTTACAGTAATATACCATATTCCAGAGATAATAACTTCAAATGTCTTGCACTTACCATGATCTTAGTTCCATCATTTGTTCTTTTTTTTTTTTTCAGGGAGGAGGTGGAAGGGGTGAGAGGATGGATAGGGCCTCACCATGTAGTCCAGCCGGCAAACTCACTATGAGTGTGAACCTCAGTGTGCCTCAATGAGCCACTCATGAGGGGAGAAACCCCACCCAACTTTCCCCCCACCATGGCAGGAGCCACGGTGAATATCCGGAGCCCCGGGGAGGCTCAGTGAGCTGCTCAGGAGCTTCTCCCTCTGCCCTTCTACCGCTTCAGTCGAGCAGTTCTGGTGCCTGGCCCATATTCCTACACTGCAGGTCAGGCAGCCAGCGCAGGAAGCACCTGGGACATGGCAATCGGCTTGTCCAGAGGAACTCAGGGTTAATCCACTCTAACAAGAGGAAACACTTAGTCAGAGTTTGTCAATTTCTAAATTGTGCTTGTTGCTAATTGTACTACTGTAGCTAAGATGTCATAGCTGTTTTAATCAGTTGTTCTGCTTTGTAGAACAAGATTGTAAAGTGCTGGGATAATAACTCCACCATAGCCCTACACGAAGAGACCAGGGACTGAGCCAAACAGAAACCAACATCCCACACTCACCAGGGAAGGTAGGAGCCTATACACTGAAGATAACCCGGAAGTATACACTATTCCTGCAGAGGCCTGATACTAATGATATAGCTCCCTACTACTAAAACTCACAAAGATCACCAGAAAAAAAAAAAAAAAAAATTAAATAGAAAATGTCAAAACAAAGGAGAAAAGTGCAATCTCAGGCCTCTGGCTCACCCAAAACAAGTCCAGGAGACATCAACATAGAAGAACTTCACATGCTAAAATTTCTGAAACGATAGTAAATGAAGTAAAGAAACCACTCCATCAGGCTATAGAAGAAATGATACCAGAAATAATTTCTCAGGTAAAAAAATGAAAGACAATCATAATAAAAGAAATTCTAAGTATGTCTAAAAGGATATAAAGGGCTGGGGAGATAGCTCAGTAGAATAAGTGCTTGCCTGCCAAGCACTAGATCCTGAGTTCAATCCCCAGTACTGCTAAATAAATAAGTAGGTAAGTAAATAAATAAATAAATTTTTGAAAGAGAGAGAAGCATAGAAAAATGATGGAAGCTGGGGAGGTAGCTAGGTGGTATAAGAGCCTGCTTGGCAAGCACACAGTTGTGAATTAGATCCCCAGTACCAAAAAAAAAAAAGAAAGAAAGAAAGAAAGAAAGAAAGAAAGAAAGAAAGAAAGAAAGAAAGAAAGAAAGAAAAATGATGGAAACCTTCAAATTAACAAGATAGGAAAGAATTACAATAGCTCAGCAGACTAAGTGTCTGCTTAGGCAAGCACAGGTATCACATGCTGCTCTGGGGAGCACTGAGCCAGCAACTGAGTCCAGGTGTGGTGGCATGCCTGTAATCCTAGTGTTGGGGAGACTGAAGACAGGAGGATCACTATGAGTCTGAGCTGAATAGTGAGACACTATACAAAATAAATAAATTAATTGCAATGCATGAAACGGGTTCCAAGAGATATCCAGGAAATTAAAATTCCACTGAAAGTTGGAAAAACCATTTGAACTAAACTGAAGACAGACCAAGTTGGATTTATTCCAGGAATGTAAGGATGGTTCAATAAATGCAAATAAATAAATGTAATATATCACATCAATAGAGCTAAAGACAAAAATCATATGATTATCTCAATAGATGCAGAAAAAGCTGAAAAGTCCAACATTCATTCATGATAAAAACCCTACAGAAAATCAGAATAGATTGTTTTTACTTCAATTTAATAAAAGCTATCTATGACAAACCCACAGTCAACCTTATACTAAATGAACAAAAATTAAGAGCTCTCCTTCTAAAATCTGAAAGAAAAGTGTGGTGGATTAACAACTGATGATCAACTTGTAACACCCACCAAAAGAAATCACAGAGTGAAAAGAAAGCCCATTAACTGGGAGAAAAATTTAGCCAAGTGTCCCTCAGACAAAAGACTTCTATCTAGAATATATAAAGAATTGAAATAAGTCAGGCCCTCAAAATTCAAAGACCTAATCAAAAAATAGGCAGCTGAGGTGAATACACACATCTGAAATGAAGCAAAATGAACCATAAATAAATATGTGAACAAATGCTCAACATCATGGGTCATTTGAGAAGTACAAATTAAAACAATACTGAGATTCCATCTTACCCCAGAAAGGGTGATTTCCATCAAGAATTCAACAAACAACAAATGCTATAGGTAGTATGGGGAAATAGGAACACTTTTCCACTGTTGATGGAAGTGTAAACTGGTGCAACCACTGTGGAAATCATTGTGAAAATTCCTCAAAAACTAAGCCAGCCCCACCTTGCCCCCAGGATATGCTGAGACAGTAATTGAGACTGGGTGTGGTAGCACGTTACTGTAATCCCAGCTCTGGGGAGGCTGTAAAAAGGTGGAACACAGAGAGTCTGATCTAGTAGTGAAACCCTGAACACCTAGTCCCTGTAGACCTTTCCCTAAAAATACAAAAAACAATAAAATAAATAAATAAATAAGGATTACAGGTACCATTCAATCCAAAGAATTAAAAACATCATACCATAGTGATATATGTGCCCCAGGTTTATAGAAGCTCAATTTGTTATAGCTAAATCTTGAAAACAACCCAAATGCCCATCAACTGAAGAATGGATAAAAAAGATGTGGGTTTTATACAATGGAGTATTACTCGTCTATAAAGATAAACTCAAGGCTTTTATAGGTAAGTAGATGCAACTAGAGATCATACTCTTAAGTGAAGTAAATCAGACCTATATGTGTAAACAATGTATTGTCTCCCAAATGTAAGAAACCGAATGAGTAAGTAAAATCTGAAAGGCACAATAGATATTATGAAATAGAAAGAAAATGCTCAAAGGGAAAAAAAACAACTGCAAAGAGGGAAAGGAAAAAAGAAAGAGGGAAGAGAGAAAGAAAAAATAAATATGTACATATGCATAATAGGTAAGATAATTGTACTACTAATTTCTATTGATTTATTAAAAGAAACTGTTGATGTTTAATTGATCAACTTTGCATGCCTTTATCTGGTCATATGAACAACTACTTTGAAGATATTAATATGCAGTATAACAACCTTTGTTAATTTACTACCATCTTGTTTGAAATTCCATATTGTTTTCCATTGTTTTTTAATTCTCTATATAAATAAATAAATAAACCCACTGTGTAGCTCAGACTGGCTTTGAACTCATGTCTCAGCTTCCCAGTTGCAGGGATTACAGGTGTGCGCCACCATGCCCAGCCAAATTATTTGTTTCTATGCTTCATTTAACTTCATGTTGTTTTGTTCATGATCATACCTGGTTCTTCATTGTATGAAACCCACTGTTAGTGCTCCTAGGAAGAGGCCACATCAAGTTATTGTCTGGAAATAAACTGTAAGTGGGAAAGAGTAGAAGGAAAACTTAGTGATAGTATGAGAAGAAATACTTGTACCGATAGTGTTTAGAAAAGTTATCATCTCTGCATCTCATACTCTGAACAACTACTATGAAGACAACAATATGCATTGTATCAATTATTGTGGCTGTCTTACTAATGTGTTTTGAAACTGTCTCAATGTTATTTATTAAAAGTAGAAATAAAATAAAATAAAATGAAAGATACAAGTAAAAAAGAAAAATCAGTGACAGTAATTGCTTACCAGTCAAGCACATCCCATTCCATCATAGCGGAGGCCTTGAAAAACAAAAACAAGTTTATGATAACAGTTAAAGCATCTCTTTCATTGAAGGCAACTAGCAAAACTTCAAGAACTTATCACACATAGAGAAACTTTTAATGCCCTAGATTGGTCACCAGACACACAAGTGCATTCCAGTCAACCCTGTCGCAAATGTGGCCAAAGCAAAAAATTGTTTCTGATGTTGAAAGAAAAGGCAAGATCTGACTATAAGGTTGAAGTTAGCATGATTTATGGCTGGCTTAAACCACTCAACAGTCGTTACTCATTTCATGATGTGAAAGTGAGTGAAGAATCTGTGAGTGTTGATGTGAAAGCAACTGAGAATTTTTTGACCCTCTATGTAAGCTAAGAGTGAGAGAAAATAACAATTTTCTGGAGCAAGAGCAAAAGCAGAGAAAATCAGAGCAATCTGTCAAAACAATGGGTTCTACCACATAGGCCAGGTGTGTGATGTTTGCATCACTGAGGCTTGTGTGAGTACTTCCTATCGTATTCATGCAAGAACAAAACCATCTCCAATGCATTTCGCACAGTCTCCCTTTTGTTAAGCAAAGCAGGACTGTACATGTATTTGTGTTTAATATATTTAGATTTAAAGCAAATGCATTATACATCCAGAAAATTCAAATTGAAAGCTACAGACTGTTGACTTAACCTTAACTTCATACCTGTGTCTCCTCTTTTCATGCACTGCCTCTTCTAGAAAAGCTCAGACTGTTTAAAGTTACACAAACATAATGAGATGTTGAGAGCTGACGTGGGGCACAGCTGATATGAGTGGGTCACACTGTCTAGAGGTAAGTGACCCCAGAGAGCAGGAGTGCCAGGATCTTGACTTGGTCTTGAGCTCAGGGCATGAGTTCAGAAAAGGGGTTATGGGGTGCAGAGGACTGGGGAAGAGTTGGAAGAGAGACCAAAACAAGGAAAAAAAAAAATATATTCCAACCTGAAATGCTGGTGCATCACAGAGGTTGCCAGTAACTTTGCTAAATCTTGGTAAGGATTGCCATGGGGCTCTCCTTACCAAAGAGCAGCTTTTGGCAAAAAAAAAAAAAAAAAAAAAAAAAAAAAGTTCACGTGATCCAGACTAGAAGCAAGCTAGCAGATCTCTAACACCGTCCAAAGGTCTAAATTGTGTGTCCCTCCTCTATTCAAATTCATTCTTGCCTTTGGTCTGGTAAATTCTGCCTAATAAATCCTCTTGTATATAAATGCATATATTTTTTTCTACTGATTCTGTTCTTCAGGACATTAACAAATACAAGTCATCTACAAAATAAATAAAAATATATTCAAATCCATAAAGTCTCAAAAATGTGTACACTGTACATTCTTCTTAAGAAACTATCAAAGGGGCCCGGCAGGATGGCTCAGTGGTCTAAAGCGCCTGCTTAGGAAAGCTTAGGTGGCTGCAGGTACCCCGGTTCGAACCCTGGCACCACATGCTGCACCAGCCCTGCCCTCAGGGCAGGCTGAGCTGGCCATAAAAATAAATAAACAAATAAATAAATAAATGAAAGAAACTATCAAGTGCTTCACCAAAACAAGAAAGTAAACCAAGAAATAGAAGCTCCAACCTATAGCAGAGGTGTACAGAGCCCCCAGGATGGGGCAAGGAGATCCCAGTACAACAGGTATCCTCCCAACAGAGAAGGCAGCCCACAGAGGAAACCCTGGGGAGTCCAGAAACAGGCCTGTCATGGCTTTCTTTCACAGTCCCCTAATAAGTAGCTTGAAGATACAAGACCTCAGACTGCCAGGCCCAAATTCTTTCTTGCACTTTCCTTAGCTTCACCATGCTTGAACAAAAATCCTTCTCCTCTGCTGTGATTAGTTAAAGACATTCATTTTACCCTACACAGCATTCTGTTTAGGCCTGTCCCTAAGAGTCAGAGACCAAAGTAAGAGTTTAGAAGGCAAAAACATCAAACGACCCATCCTCTCTGATGCTATCTGATACTAAATACCTGGTACTTGGCCACACTACAGGCCTGACTACAAGAAGAGACAATTAAAGCCACACACTTTTGTTTCATGTGCATCTACCCTCAGATGGTACCAATTTCTCCTTCCTCAGAAAACTTTTTGCAATTATTATTTCATTTTTCAAAATGGAACAATTCATTGTACGTTGACATGTTTATAGAGGGTAAAATTATGAAAGAAAATTTAAAATGCTTGTTAATTTCCTATTATTGCATAAAAATGACCCAAAATTAGTAATTTAAAGCAGCACTCAATTGTCATCTTACAGTTCAGTGAGTGAGAAGTCTGGGTAAGCTAGGCTAAGTGCTGAGAAAGAATATTCTCTTCCATGCCTACTCAGGTCATCAGCAGATTTCAGGTCCTTACAGTTGATGAACTGGATGTTCCTGGTTTATTTCACAAAGTGTCATTCATAGCTCCAAGTTAGTGGCTCTTTGGTTTTGGTTGAAGTCTCTTTAAGCCTTAAATCTGTAAATGACATATGAAGCCTTCCCAAGCTTTGAATCTAATTTCTTACTCAATAAAGTCAGATTGGAGAATCTTCTAATCTTATGGTTAACTGATTTGAGACTTAAATTATGCAGACAAAATCCCTTCAAAGCAGTACCTACGTAGTAGCTGATCATATCACGGGGTGAGGTAGGATCTTTGATTTATTCCTCGTGCTAGACAAACTTTTCTTGTACATCAAGGACATCTGTAGACTAAGAGCTCATTAATGCTATCTGCCATTCCTAATATTAGAATTAAATGAAAAGGAGAAAAGTAGAATGTGGCCAAGAAACTGTAGCATCTCAGAAAATGATGGTCCAAGTTGGAAGTGCTTCTGGCTGCTGCCTGGTGATAGCAACACTTAGCTTTGGATCCTAGAATTCAAGTTTCCAGATTTTTTTTACATTTATTTTTATTTTTTTTAGAATTTTTAAATTTTATTTATTTATTTTTTTCTTGTTTCAGAACCTTCGTTTGTTTATTCACTCATTTTTATGGCTGGCTCAGCCCGCCCCGAGGGCAGGGCTGGTGCAGCATGTGATGCCAGGGATAGAACCAAGGTCTCTGAAGCTGCCCAAGCTTTCCCAAGCAGGCTCTTTAGACCACTGAGCCATCCCGCCAGGCCCCAAGTTTCCAGATTTCAGTAGTAATCTAGCCACACTGTAACCAAGGGGAAGATATAGGGCACTTATGCCCATGCATGCAGGTGAAGACTTCAGACAATAGGATATCTTTTTTGTGTGTGTGCAGGGTCTCACTACACAGCTCCGACTAATAGTGATCCTCTTGTTTTCTGCCTCCCAAATGCTGAGACTACAAGTGCGCACCACCACACCCACACTCCATGGCCAGCTCAGGGCACCCAAGAGTAGGGCCAGCGTGGCATGCTGTGCCAGGGATCAAACCCTGGCCCCTGCAGTTCCCTAAGCAAGCACTTACTTAGTCTGCTGAGCTATACCACTGACCCTAACAGAATATCATTTCTATGATCAGTTTTTTAAACCCATAACTGCAATCTATGTGAGACTGTCATAGCAAAAGCTGGGGTCACATTCATTTATCATCTTCTATATCCTTTAAGGGCCTGGGTTATGGAAGAAGCTTGCAATCTATTTGATGGAGTCGAAGGAAAATGAAACCTTGAAAGTGGCTTGCTTCTATACAGTCATGATACCTTGAACTTAGAAATGGCCAAGGATATTGAGCTACAAAGATTTGTCCTGCTTGATAGGTTTACATTGTACCATTATTTTATGTGCTCTAGTGAGAGTTCTCATTGAATGAGGTTTTATTCTAACAGAAATATAATGATCTTCATCTTCCAATGGTTTCCAAATGTTTAGCTAAATAAGTAGGAAGAGCAGGAAGGAATAAAGAAAAAGTATTTCTGGAGAAACTTCAGAATAATTGGTTCTTGGGGATTTAATCCCAGTTGTACAGAAAGTTTAACTTTATCACATAGGCTTCAAAACTTTAAATCACTTCAGGGAATGGAGGATCCCAATAGCAGAGTGGGATTTAAATGACTTTGTATGTGCAGTGAATGGTCCTTCATGGATTTCACACAAACACAGAACAAAGAGCAGAATACTTAACTTCTGCTCATCTCAGGTACTTATTCCTTGGCCTGCTACTCTTTGACTAGATTGGCTATTTTGGGCTTGTAGGTTATTCCAGACTTCAGAGAAGTGATTTTTTATCATCATATTTATGGAAAGGTAAGAGGGCACTCTTAAAATGTAGAAACTCCAGTGGGTGTTACTCCATCCCTGGCTTCATACCTGATGAGGCAGAAGGGTGTTTAGGGTGACAGAAAAGAACATGGCAGTGGTGCAACAGAAAGTCCAAGAAGAACTAATAATAACCTACCCAAGTGAACATTATATGCCCATAATGATCCCTATGTACAGGGAAATACCAGTGATTGGTGAATGCCATTTCTTTAATAACTGTTTTATAAGTTTGTCAAGTGAGTGAATAGATGATTGAGTAGATGGATCAAGGTCCTGTAGGTCATGAGAAAGAACAAGAAAAAGGAAGAGAGGCACTTTCTAATGGTGCCACTTCAAACATCAGAGAATCATGAAATTGACTGGTTGATTTTCTATAAATAACAGGAAACACAATGGTTGGATCCAATGAGACATCTCCTATATTATAATTCACTCTCCTGGGCCTGTCTGCCCACCCAAAACTGGAGAAGACATTCTTTGTGCTCATCCTGTCCATGTACCTGGTGATCCTACTGGGCAATGGGGTCCTCATCCTGGTGACCATCCTTGACTCCCACCTGCACACACCCATGTACTTCTTCCTGGGGAACCTCTCCTTCCTGGACATCTGCTACACCACCTCCTCAGTCCCTCTCATTCTTGACAGCTTCCTCACTCCCAGGAAAACCATCTCCTTCCCAGCCTGCTTTGGACAGATGTTTCTGTCCTTTGCCATGGGAGCCACAGAGTGTGTGCTCCTGAGCATGATGGCATTTGATCGCTATGTGGCCATCTGCAACCCCCTTCGGTACCCTGTGGTCATGAGCAAGGCGGCTTATGTGTCCATGGCCATCAGTTCTTGGATAGCTGGAAGTATTGCCTCCACAGTCCAAACATCCCTTGCTATAAGACTGCCCTTCTGTGGGGACAATGTCATCAACCACTTTACCTGTGAGATCCTGGCTATCCTGAAGTTGGCCTGTGCTGACATCTCCATTAATGTGATCAGCATTGGAGTGACAAATGTGATCTTTCTGGGTGTCCCAGTCCTGTTTATTTTTGTGTCCTATACCTTCATCCTCACCACCATCCTGAGAATCCCCTCAGCTGAGGGCAGGAAAAAGGCCTTCTCCACCTGCTCTGCCCACCTCACAGTTGTGGTCGTCTTCTACGGGACCATCCTCTTCATGTATGGGAAGCCCAAGTCCAAGGACCCACTGGGGGCAGACAAGCAGGACCTTGCAGACAAGCTCATCTCCCTGTTCTATGGGGTGGTGACCCCCATGCTGAACCCCATCATCTACACCCTGAGAAACAAGGATGTGAAGGCTGCTGTGAGGAGCCTGGTAAGTCATTTCCAATGCTTCTGTGCTCTTTGCCTTCTATCTGAGGGTCCCAGAGAATTAAGTGACCAGAAGGGCCAATTTCATCAAAGACTACATAGATAAATCTCATTATAGTGGGGCTTTTATGTGAATAGAGTTTTTTCCCCCCCAGATAATTCACCTCATTCCAGAAGCAATGTCACAATGTATACAACCATTTGTCTAACTTTCTAACTCTCTCTCCTAAATACTAACCAAACTGGGACACAGAAAGATGACTTCCAATTTTTATTGTTTAGCAAATAAAAATCCCTAGTCTTCAGGTCTCTTCAGGCCTCTTCAACTGCTCATTGGCTTCTTTCTTTGAACATATTAGAATAGTTCCTTATTTTTATAGTACTATGTATTCCATATTAAGTTACACTTTGAGAATAAATAATAATGTTTGGTTATACTCATCTTCCTCCTGATCTGTTCACTGTAGCATAAATTCTTAATAATCGTTTTTAATTGTTCTCTCCCTGTTTCCATAATTAGTCTCTTTCTCTCCTCAACCAAGGTCCTTACCAGAAAATCATTCATAATCTAGATGAAGACAGTAGAATGTGGAAGGTGTGACCACACTGATGCAAAGATCAAAGGCACCACCAGTCTTTCTTCTTTTTTGAAGATTTTTGTTCAACCATGAGTTTGTCTCTAGAAAGCAGTGATCTCCCATGAAGCATCACAGTAATGTGGAGGCAGATAACTAGAAAATTACTGATAACCCAAAAGAGGACAAAACTAATACTCAAATAAATTGGACTATACTAAAAAGGAGTTAATGCACACAGAAGCAATTTTGTCTGTTTGTTTTGTCTGCTTTAGTATAAATTCTTAATGATATTTTCAATAGAATTGAGAGGTCTTTGAGTCCAGGAAAGTCTATGAAAAGAGCCTAAAAGAAAATATGATAACTGGGAATAGTGACACATGCCTGTAATCTCTCATGAGGGTGGGGAAACTGAGTCGGGAGGATCACTGTGAGTTCAAGACCAGCCTGGGCTACAAAGTGAACTCAAGGCCTGCCTGAACTGCATAGTAGGACCCTGTCTCCAAAAGACAAAAAGGAAAAGACAATATGAATGGAAGACAAGAACATTTTTTGAAAATAGAAAGAAGACATTATTCATCAAATGAAAATTTAAAGCAATCCATAGAAAAGTGCAGAGAACAACACTAAAAATAAATTTTAAATCCAAAACCAACTTCACCTTGCCTGTATGCCATAGTAAAAAGAAAAGTATTTGAGAAAAAAAAGAGAGAGACATAAAAGAGATATGGGGCTATATTCTATGATACATCCAGCACAGAAATGATCATATGGTAGACAAATATTTATCAAAAAGAAAAATAAAATGTTCTCTCAAGTACTTTTCTTGATGAAAAGGGATCATTAGCTTCTAAATAAAATTGTGGTTCCCCCAGAAAAAAAAAAAAAAAGTAAGAGTTGTAGGGGAAAATATAGCTTATCTTGCTCTATGATAAATTTTAGTTCCCATGTGTCTTAGTTATTTTTCTCATTGCTGAAACAAAATATACAATGCCCAAACTTAAGGAAGGAAAGGTTTATTTAGCTCAGTTAGTGGAAGTTTCAGTCCAGAAACGGCTGGCTCCAAGGCTGGTTGACATGGTGACAGACAACAGTTCAAGGCAGCAGAAGACAGCAAAAATAACAAGATCAACATTAGGGAGCAAGCCTCCTTTCTTTCCTTATACGTAAGCAGGCTACCTGCCCAGGGCAGGTGTAGCACTCACCCATCTCCCTGCCCTTCTCTTGTACAAGATGAGGATGTTTACAAAGTGAGGAGCCTGGCCTGAGTTACTGAATTAAGCTTCTCAAGTTGACACAATATATCGGCCATTATACCACGTATACCAAAATATTCTATCTACTCTTCAATAGGAAAAAGTTAATATTTATTGACTTAATAAAGTTAATAGTTAAGTTAATTATTTAACAAATAATCTGACATCAATCTTCTCTGCAGCCCTAAATGTGATGGCCAGGGAACAATGTTTACGGAATGCTGAAGGAAGTGAGTTTTGAGTTCATTGGATCAGTTTTTAAACTCATGATATTTTATTTATTTATTCGGTTAGTTATTCAGTTATTTTGTTAGGTAGTTAGTTGTTAGTACCGGGGATTGAACTCTGGATGTTGCACTTGCCATGAAGACACTTAAGCCGCCGAGCTATCTTTGACCCCAGTGAGCCGTGAGTTCAAAATTCTATACATAGCCCATCAGTGCACAGGCATCAGTGTTAAAATAACATTTGCTATTACATGCAAGCCCATTTCTACAGTGTTCTGCTGAAAGTAAAATTGCTTTAGAAAGTTCTCACAACAAACTATAAGAAATAATTTTGAAAGAATGTAATCAACCGGGTGTGATGGTGCAAACCTGTATTCCCAGCACTGGAGAGGCTGAGACAGGAGAATCGTTGTGAGGTCAAGTCCAGCCTGGGCTACCTGGTGAATTCAAGGCCAGCCCAAACTGCACAGCAAGACCCAATGTGACAAACACACCACACAAGAGGCATGGTACAAAGAGAATAATTAAGACAATATAAATAAATGCTTTGTAAATCTTAAGCATAATAAAAGTATAAGATATTATGAAGGCTGTATAGTGCAAAAAAAAAAAAAAAAAAAGAGCTAGACAGAGTTCCTACCTCTTATAGCAGGCAAAGAAGACAGATGAGAGTTCCACAGATGGCTGTGGGTGGAAAGAAGTAAGTTATATCAAACTTTGAGAATAGCAGGAGATATTTAGACGTAAATCTGGTTTTGAAAATAGATCTTCAAGAATTTCCCTTCAAATGTTAAGTTTTCTTACATGCAGTAATAATGAACTGCATACAACAAGGATGTTTACTTTTTAAATAAAATTTTACCTTCATGTGCTAGTCTGTCAAGCTCCTGATTTCTCACGCTGCACTAGGAAACAAGCTTGTTCCTCTAAATGCTGACGTACGAGAATGACATCTAGCGGCCATTCACACCAACTTCAGCTATGTACAAGCCCACACACTACGACCAGAACACACCCGCCTGGTCTCCTTATTCAACCCCAACTACACAATGCATAGCACTCTCCAGCATCCTTGACCCACTTGTCCAGCACCTGCTTGAACTCCTCCAGTGACGGAAGATTCAGTGCTCTAACTTCTAGCTGTTATTCATCCCTGCTAGTGAATTCTTGAAATTGTCTTAATATACATTCTCTAGTAGTTTCTGTCTTCCAGTCCTAATTCAGTATTGTGCCTCTAGATGAAATGCCACTGTATATTAATTTTATAATTAGATTCATAACTGAATGAAAGATGAAAATAAAGAAAATAACAAATCATTGTGTTGGTCGTTGACACATTAGTATGTTTATATCTAGTTAAAACAGGGATAGGATACCTAGGAATAAGATTAAAATTCCACAGCAACTAAAAAAATAAGACTATAGCCAGGCATACTTATAATCCCAGAACTCAGGGAGCTGAAGCAGGACTGCTGTGAGTTCAAGGCCAGCTTGGGCTACACAGTGAATTCAAGACCAGCATGAACTATGTAGTGAGACTGTTTCAAAAACATCACCCCAAAAAGTAGGACCTAAATAATTTATTGAGAAGTCCAGCAAGATATCTCAGTAGACTAAGCACCTGCTTAGGCAAGCACAGGGACTGGGGTTCGATCCCTGGCATCCCTTGCCACACTGACCCCATCCCTGGTGCTCTCTGATGGTGGTGGTGAAATAGATGAATAAGTCATTGGAACAGAATATATTACCAAAGTAGGCTCACATACCACATGGCACAGGGCAGAGTTAATGGACTCAGTGCTGAGCTATCATCCCTCAGCTTCAGGGCTTCTACGTGTGGCTTTGTGACAATGGGCTGGGACTCCGGAAACCACCACTTTTCCAGCTGTGTTCCTACAAACATTGCCAGCTGTGGCACTACACAGCAAGTGGAAGGCTGAGGGGGGAAGGCTCCTGCTCCTTCCAGTTTGTGTCCAATTCCTGTGAGGCTTTGCCCCAACAGTGCCCTTCCCCCAGCAGCACACCTGCTTAGTTCTCAGAAGGCCTCACTGACAAATGCCATCACACTGGGAGGCAAGGCACCAGTATATGAGTCAAGGAGAAACATAAGCATTCAGATCCCATAATACCATACAACCTGCTTGAAAATTAGAGAATCTTTATTGAAAACAAAGAGACCAGGCATTGAGAGACCATCAGCAATTTCTCCTGCAAAGCCCCTATAATTCTAGTCCTGCACTATGTTGGTTTTATGTAACAACTATCACTTCTGTTTTTTAGGGAAGAGTCTACAAGGTGTTCAGGGTCTCACAACTAGATCACACTCATAGTGATCTGCCTGTTTACAGCCTTCCAAGAGCTGGGATTACAGGCACTCGCCACCACACCCAGTCTGAATTGCCATCTCTGTGCACCCTGGGACTGGCATGACAATGGCAGGCATGGCAGGCCTGGATATGCACTGTTCCTGCGTGTGCTTGCAGGTGCTTTAATCCGCTGAGCTATTTGGTCTGCCCTATAACTGTCACTTCTGAAAAGTCCCATTGCCTGTGGAAACTCACCAGCTACACTGGAAGAAAATAGAAGTCAAGAAAATGCATATTTAAAGTTTTATCTCCAAATACATCTATTTCCTAGCCTAGATCACAGTAGTTGGGGCAATCTTCTCAAACAACCACCAGTTCCCAATAGAACAAGCACCACAAGACTTTAAATTATAGACAGTAAAAATCCAGTATAGATAATGTGACATTATAAATTACTTCATAAGTGAGAAACACAATCTTTGCCCTTAATTCGCCTAAGGAGAAGCGGGCAACATAACTGCAACTTGTACTATGGGAACCACGTTATTGTATACATATAAAGACATTTTCTTTAAATAGAAACTGTCTTTGAGATAAGCTTCCAAAACCTGGGACAACAGAACCTTTACTTTTATGGCTCTCATTGAACCTGAGATATATTTTAATAGTTATCATAATAGCCATCTCAATTCTCTACACCAACAAATCCTTGTCCTGTCCTGATCCTTGTACCACATCAAGCATATAGCCAGGTGGTCCATGGCCTTATGGCAAAGGCAAGGTGGTGCTGCCTTCATTCCTTTCTATAGGCTGGAGGTCAACAGCTATGACGTTCATATATACGTTAATGTTTTAGTTTAGGCTCAAAAGTGACCTAGCAGAATTTATACATTATCAACTCCCCAACATCTAAACAGGTAACAAATTCCAGTAAGAAAACTACTAAAGATACCAGTGGAAGAAGGGTTGGCCATGCCACAATCAGGGGCCACTGGACCAAGACTATAGCCCAAATCACCAGGATTCTCCACTAGCAATGGTCTTTCCTCCTGTCAGTCCCTTTAAGGACTCACCATGACCTGGCAGCCAATCAACATTCCCTAGAGCAAAGACCATCTGCAGGTTTTGTTCATGCATCCTGGCTTTTTCTTTGCCCAGTGACACAATCTATGCAAAATTTGTCTCCTTTGTAATTAGGGAAATTTTCCATGATGCTCCAAAAGTCTCTGAGTTGTTCTTTGACTTTCTAATATTACTATGGTAATAGCATAAAAACCACTTCAGAGCAGAATGGATTTCCCCAACAGTGAAACCCTTGCATTCCCCCACATTTGCAACTTCCAAAAACACTTCTGAAGTATAAACTGGCTTAACTGAACCTTCTGGCAGAAAATTTCAAGTTATAAGAGACAGCTAGGCTTGATGTTTGTCTTAGTTACTCTTCTTTCACTGCTGAGACAAATACCCAGTACTCAAAATGAGTTGGAGCCCTGCCATGCCAGCCAGTCTGCTCCCAAAGGCCCCACCTCTGAACATTGCTGCACTGAGAATCAAGGGGGGTTTTTTTGTTGTTGTTTTGTTTGTTTGTTTGTTTGTTTGTTTTTGTCTTTTTGAGACAGGGTCTCAGTATGCAGTTGAGGCTGGCCTTGAGCTCACTTTTGTAGCCCAGGCTGGTCTCAAACTCGCACCGATCCTCCTGCCTCAGCCTCCCAAGTGCTGGGATTACAGGCGTGCACCACTATGCCCGGCGAGAATCAAGTTTTTAACATACAAGCTTTTAGGGAATGTTTAAGATGTGAACCATGTTGGATATGGTGGTTTATGCCTATGATCCCAGCTACTCCCAAGGCTGAAGTTGCAGGACACTCAACTTGTGACCAGCTGGGGCAGTGTAGAAGACCTTGTCTCAAAATAAAAAATAAAAAATAAAAAAATGAAAAAGAGCTGGAGGTATGCCGCAATGGTAGAGGACTTTCCTGGCATACATGAGGCCCTGGATTCAATTCCTAGTATTTACTAAAGAGGGAAAAGTTCAAACTATAGTAATGCCTGAGTAACGGGCCCTAGAAAATGCCAACTAACATCTGGGATAGATGACTACTGGCATCACCCTTTGCAGCCCCCTCATTGTTGCTGTTTTTATTGCTTTTGTTTTATTTGTTTTATGACAGCTGTTGGCACATCTTGCTTGGGTTTTTGCTTTTAACCATTGTGAACTAAATGGAATTGAGAAGTTTTTTGGTAAATACAATTATTTTTGCTTAAACCACTTTGAGAAAGTAAGTTTATGTTTGATAGGAGCTTTTTAAGCTGAGGAGGTCATGTCTCAGAGTACTTTGTTTTGGTTTGGTTTGGCTTTTTTGTTTCAGAGGTTTTGAGTTTAGGGGTTTTTGTTTTGTTCTGTTTCTTTTTTTTTTTTTAAAGGAAACTACCAGGACTTCAGATACATAACAAAATTATTTTCTAGCTGAAATTTCAGAAAAATGAAAGGAGCACTTGTAATTTGTGAGTTAGTCACACTGGAAACTGAGGCAGAAAAAATTATTAGGTCTTCAAGTTGTTCTGTTTGTTTGCACTGAGATTTCCAACCTTTTCATTCCTGTAAATTTGTTTCACAACAGCTCAAGTACATTTTAGCTTCTTTTGTTTTTCAAAAGAAGAACAAAACTTTCAAATTCAGTGAAAGAAATTTAATTTGATAGTTTCTTGCTTTGTGGAATTATCAGGCCAGATAGACTGTCCAGGCCAGGGAGGTCATGTTTGCCCATGAGCTGAGCTAGGAAGCAAAGCTTTCTTTTCTCTCCACCCTCCATTGCACTGCTCTCTTCACTCATATGATCAAAGATAGTTCACCACTTTATTTCAAATATTACAGCTCAGCTTGGAGGGAGCCACATAACTGTAATCATGGCGAGGGTGGGGTGAGGGGCAGGAGAATTACAAATTCAAACCCAGTCTGAGCTACCCAGTGATCTAATAAGAGCCTATCTCAGAAAAGCACTTTAACAGTGATGGAACATAGCTAATTGCAAAGGCCCTGGGTTCTAACCCCAGTACTACCCCCCAAAAAATTCTAGCCCAAAGAAATGGGGCACAGAGAGTACATGAAAAGTTTTCTCCCGAAGGATTTGACCCAGAAGTTGAGAACATTATTTCCAAGCATCCCATTAGCCAGAACTTAGTCATATGCCAACGTCCAAATGCAAACAACTGTGGGAAATATTGTGTCTTGTTGAGAATCAATATTTTCATCAAAAATTTAGGGGCTTTTATTCATGAAAAAGGAAATGAAAAATGAGTATGAAAAGAGTAGTGGCCTTTACCACAATGACATTTGTTTCATAGATGATTTATGGGTATAACTAGTGGTTAACTGGGGAATGGGACATGTTGGGTGAAGTGGCATGATCAGTTTCATGGGAATTAATAACTTGGGAGGGTACATGGTTTCCAGGGCATTAATTAGATTTTGGGTTGTTTGTGTCCGAGAAAAGACTGGAATATAGATTGATAATAGTTACAGTATGCAAGGTTAATTTTGATAATATATATTTAATATTAAAATACAGGGGGTGGCGAGATGGCTCAGCAGTCTAAAGTGCCTGCTTAGGCAAGCTTAGACAACTGCAGGGACCACAGTTCAATCCCTGGCCACACATGTTGCACCTGCCCCACCCCCAAATTTGGCTGGTTTGAAAAGTGACCCTTTTGGTGTATCTATTCCAAAAATTTTAAGTAGAATTTGGGTATACTTGGTAATTTTAAAAAAATTAAAGTGCTTGGGATGGGATATATAGCTCAGGAGCACAAGTACCTTCCTGGCAAGCGCAACATCCTGAGTTCAATTTCTGGTACTCTCTCCTGAATTAAAGCATTTGATTCTCTCTCTTGCCTTCCCCTCACCTTGTGTGTTGTTTCAGGGTCAGTATTCATTTCATCTGAGTTCCATTTGGTCACCACCTGAAAACTAGTCACAAATAGCTCTCAATAGCACGTCTGGGCATACACCGAAGAAGTAAATTTGATTCTAAGTAAAATCTATGAGCTTGCCAATATTTTCACCAGTTAGGAATTATAGGAATTTAGCCATAGAATTTGAAAATAAATTGAAGTCTCTTTTTAGCCATTTTTTGTTTTTAGTAGAGACCAAGATCCCATTCATTGCAAAACATTTTCCCCAGCATGAATGCCTGTGTTTGATCCAGGAATAATAAATGATTGACTGTTACCCAGAAGCAGGGTGGGATTCCTGGCACTTTTTTTTTTTAAGCAAAGGGAAAAACAACTGAGCAGAAATTTTCTCTTTCAACAGCATTTTGTGGAAATGTAGATGAAAGAGACTAGGTTTTTCAAAACTCCCTTATTGCAATAATTACAAAATACGACTGTCAAAGCCAATGGAGAGCTGTGTAAGTCAATATAGGTTATGTGACTGAGATGTTGCCTTTAGGAGGCAGAAACTAACAAGGTATCATTAGCTTGCTAACTTTTTATCTTAATGGATTCTGAATTTAAATGTTTTCTTTCTCAATAAAAATATTTGCTTTCACTACAGCTAAGCCGAGATTCTTGAGTGCTGACTGGAGCATGCACAGAAAAGACCAGCTTGGTTGGCAACATCTGGGAAATCCACAGTGGGAATTTAAACACAGTGAACAGCATAAATCATTGCAAATGATTGGTATATAGAATAAAATTTTAAATGATCTTTAAACAAATCTTGATGCTAGACATCACAAAGAAAAGGCTGACCTAATTTAAGAAATGATCTAAACTAATTGTTTTCAAATGTGTGGCTCAGAAGACTAGCAAACATAAAGACATAAATGCCTGATACTGCCAAGGGCAGAGGGAAGTAAGTACTGTTACATTTGGTGCCATGTATCATATGTGTAAGTATGGTGTGTGTATACATGTAATGTGTTCAAAATATATGCTAAACATTCAAATTTTTTTAAAAAGTAGTGCCAACAATACCTTTCAAAATATCACTCCTAACTTTGTACATACTTAGCCCATCATGATTGCCATTCTAAAGCAGTTCTCAAAGGCTTCTTGTGTTTCTTTAAAAGTTGTTATCAAGGGTCAGCCAAAGATAGCTCAATGGACTAAAACGCCTGCTTATGCAGAGTGCAACAGCTGGGGTTGACCCCTGGGGTACCCTGATACAGTAACTGAGATTGGGTGTGGTGGTGGGCACTTGTAATCCCAGCACTTGGGAGGCCAAAAGCAGGAGAATCACTACGAGTCTGATTTGTGTAATGAGACCCTGTACTAAATAGATTTTTTTTTAAGTTATCACATTTTGAATTACCAAATATATGGTGAATGTTGCTGTTGCTTCCATCTAATGGGAAGGCAAGCTCATAAGACCATGACACTGTGTCATCATCCCCCTTATCCACCAGATCTAGCACCATGTCATGTCATGAAAGTAAATGCTTTATTTTATTTTTTATTCATTTTAATGAGAAAAAATATAAAATAGCAATGAAATAGTTTCAAAACAGGTTAGTAGGAGAGTTATAATAGTATATTGCATATTGTTGCCTTCATAGTATTCAGAGTACAAGATGCAGACCTGATATCTTTGTCTAAACAACATTAGTACAAATCATTCTTCTCAATGAGCTAAGGGAAAGTAACTGATTATCTATGGAAAACAAATGTTTTGAATTGATTCAGAACATTAAGGCAACCACAACAAAGCAACTGAAAACACTCATGGAAGAAGACTTCCAAACTGGCTTCAGAAAGTGGCAAGAGTGATGGGATAAGTGTTTCCGAAGTGACGAGGAGAATTTTGAGGTAAATTAATGCCAAGCATCACTGACTACAATATAATTCTTAATTTATTTACTGATTTCGATCATCATAAACTGCTTTAATCCTTGTAAAATGCTATAACGTTGCAGAGACATGAAAGAAGCAAACTGATGAGAATCCAACAGTCTTCCATGAAAGGAAAGGACAAAAGTCACCAGGTGTTTAATGGAAGGTTAACAGATTCAGGCAACAAAAATACAAGATGCTTAATTAAATTTGAATTTCAGGTAAATAATTAATACTTAAAATATTGGGTGTCCTATGTGCTATCTGCCAATCTTAATGTAATATAGTAAGAATAATGAAGAACATTTTATCTTAGATTTTTGCTAAAAATCCTGTCATGAATCACTTCTTTCACACTATCCTTATCCAGCTTGGTACCCTGCTGCCGCAGGAATTCCCCACCTATCCTGACCATTACATCTGCCATGCAGTGCCCCCAACTTCTCTCTGTTCCTGTTCTTTCTTTCCCATTCCTATGCCTTTTCATTTTCAGGTTGCAATTATCAGCTCCCAGCATATTCAAGACTAGCTCTTCTTACTTATCTCACAACTGGACCTACATTTTCCTGGGGCAGCATGTGAGGAGCCAAATGTAGAACAGAGAAGACAAATAAATAACAGGCAAAATCTTGAAAACCATCAGCTCCCAAAAAACTGTTATTTCGCTACTCTACTCTGCTTGATTTAAACAAACAGCCTACAAGAGTCAGGCAAGTAGGGCTGGGGAGCTAGCTCAGTGGAATAAATGCTTGCCTGGCAGACACAAAGTCATGAGTTTGATCCCTGGTGAGAGAGAGAGAGAGAGAAAGGTTCTTCCAAGTCCTTGAGTCATTGAATGTCTTGGGATATAATAATGATATTGTGATTATGTTTTGAATATGAGCCCTTATCTTTTAGATGTATGGTGAAATATTTGCAAATTAAATAATTTGGAATTAGCTTAATAAGGTAGGAGATAGAATTAGTGATTAGTGAAAGTATAGATACAGAGTTTTTGAAGGTGGATAAGGGATACATTATACAGCATGTACCTGTAAATGCAGATACTATTTTTGAATTTTCAAGTTTATCTTTTTGACAGGGTTTCACTATGCAGTTCAGGCTGGTCTTGAGCATACTTTATAGCCTAGGCTGGTCTCGAACTCACAGTAATCTTACTGCCTTAGCCTCCTGAGTGCTGGGAGGGCTGGTGATGCATACATCACCATGCCTGGAATTAAGTTTTTTTGTTTTTTTTTTTCCAGAATTATTTTATTTATTTATTTATTTTTTTTTCTTGTTTCAGAAACTTTGTTTATTGACTCATTTTTATGGCCGGCTCAGCCCGCCCCGAGGGCAGGGCTGGCACAGCATGTGGTGCTGGGGATTGAACCGTGGTCCCTGAAGCCACCCAAGCTTTCCCAAGCAGGCGCTTTAGACCACTGAGCCATCCCGCTGGGCCCCTGGAATTAAGTTTTTAAGTATCTCTTAATTTTGCCATAATAAGAATTTAAAAATAAATTATTGTTTACTTACAACGGAATGCCATTCAGGCTGAAAGAGGAAGATTTTTTTTGTTTTGTTTTTGTTTTTGTTTTTGTTTTAAGAATTTTTTATTTTTCATTTTATTTTTTCTTGTTTCAGAACTTTTGTTTGTTTATTTATTTATTTTTATGGCCGGCTCAGCCTGCCCTGAGGGCAGGGCTGGCACAGCATGTGGTGCCAGGGATCGAACCGTGGTCCTTGAAGCCGCCTAAGCTTTCCTAAGCAGGTGCTTTAGACCACTGAGCCATCCTGCCGGGCCCCAAGAGGAAGATATGTTGACCCTTGCTTCAACATGGTTGAGCCTTGAAGACATTATGCTGAATGAAATAAGCCAGCCATAGAAGGTCAGTATTAGCAGGCCTGGTGTGGCACAGCGCTGGCCCCAGAATTCTGGAAGGCACTGAGACAACAGAATCGCAAGTTTAAGCCCGCTTAGGCAATTTAGCAACTTAGCAAGATCCCATTTCAAAATAAAAAATTTTGAAAATGGCTTGGGATATAGCTCAGTGTGAATGCCCAGAATTCAGTTCTATTACCCCTCCCCAAAACACAAATATTGCAAGGGTACACATACGAGGTGCATGAAGTTTTCAAATTCCTAAACACAGAAAGGAAAATGGTGGCCATCAGGGAGTAGGGAGAATTACTGATTAACTGGTAGAGAGTTTCAGTTTGGCAAGATGAAAAACACTCTGGAGAAGGGTAATGCTGAAGGTTGGCACAACAGTGAGAATATACTTACCACCACTAAACTGTATGCTCACATGGGTAAAATGTGGGTCGAGAATAGAGCTCAGCGGTCACCCTTTGCTTAGCACTCTAAGGCCCTGGCCTTAATCCCCAGCACTGTCAAAAAATGATTAAAATGGCAAGTGTTGTGTTATACTTGTTAACCACAATAAAAAGATAAAAAGTGAGTTTTAGATGACTGCTACATATACTTTCACTATGGACAATATAAATTAAAATGGAAAACAGCCATAACATGAGAAATAGAGGGGTAATGCTTTTGAAGAATACATAATCTTTTGGAGAAGAAAAAAATGCTACTTTGATCCATGAATCAATTCTCTCCACAATTCTGGAGAACTGGATGAAAACCAAATCAAATTTTCCCAGGAAGTCAACATTGAACTGTATGTTACCTTTTAAATGTGCTTTATCTCTCAATTTACTACATAAAAGGGGAAAAACTAAAATAAATATTATAGTAAAAAAAAAAAGCAGAAGAAGCATTGCCGTAAGACAACTTCTACCTGAGCAGGTCAAGTGTGATTGTTTCGGGAAGCCCCTGCATCCTCACTGTGCCTAAGAACAAGAGCCCATGAATGAGTCTGATTCACATGGAGCTGAGAGTCCTACACTCGGCCACTTTGCCAGGTTTACATTACAAGGCACATCCTGGTGGCCCTGCAAGCACATCCATACCTCAGCCCAAACAACTATGGATAGGAAGTATTTCAGAGAAAATTGCACCTGTTCTGAGCGTCTCTAGACTTTTCTTCATGTCATCAGTCCCTAACAATATAACAACCATCTGCACAGCATTTAAAATGTATAAAATATTATGAGACTAAATCTACATGTGATTCAAAATGTATGGAACAACTAATATATGTAGACTGCATACAAAAAAGACATTTTATATCAAGAGACTTAAGCACCTGTAGACGTTTGTCTTTACAGTTCTTGAGATTGAACACAGGGACTTTGAACTGAGCTGCAACCCCAGCCCTCTTCTATTTTATTTTGAGAGAGAGACTCATTAAATTGCCTAGACTATGCAGGGTGCACTGAGGCAGTGATTGAGACTGGGCATGGTAGTGCACTCCTGTAATCCCAGTGCTTTGGGAGGCTGAAAACAGGAGGATCACTACAAGTCCAATCAACATAGTAAAACCCTGTAAACCCTGTACTAAATACATAAAAAAAATAATTAATAAATAAATAAATTGCCTGGGCTAGACTTAAACTTGTGATCCTCCTGCCCCAGACCTCTAGAGTGTTGAATTACAGGCGTTCACCACCACCAAGCTCATCTGCAGCCTTTAGACTCTGGAGTCTTGGGACCATTTCCCTGTGTATTCCAAGGGATAGCTCTCATTCCAGGTTCTTCGTCTTATTCCAAGCACTTTCCTAGAGAGAACAAATTCTGAAAGCAGCTAAAATAATGAGGCTTTTAGAAGTTCTAAAAAAATCTCCATTGTCATCTCAAAGTGTCAGGTTTGTTGACAAGCACTGAACTTCTCGGCCTTGCCGTCACTGTTTATCATTTCTCATTGTTTTGAAAGATATCTGACAATGCTGTCATTTCTAAAACGGCAAACCACATAGAGAGAACCTAATTCTTGCAGTGTTCCCTGTGTCTCCATCCACTACATATGTCTCTAACCAAAGTAAACACCATGAGTTAAAAATGAAAAATTCCATTAGTTACCCCTCACCTTGGGAACAACCCAACTGATGCTTATCTGAGCAGGACAGAGTGTGCACAGGAATTCTGGGGAGAACAGGCTCAGTGCTGAATAGGCTTGGAAGAGTTAGAGTTGCATAGTTGCAAGACTTTATTAATAAAAATTTACACATAGTAACAGTATTGAGCAGCCAATCACATATCTTTTAGAGAAGTCTTTAGGCATTATAAAATACACATGAGTATAATGATACAGTGTCTAAGATTTGGCACATAAGAGCACAACCTTGAAGAATAAGGTGCTCAGTTTCTTTTCCAGCTTTATCACTACTCTCCAAAGACATTTAACAACTTGCTTGGCCTCAAGATCATAATTTCAACCCTGCAAAAGTAGAGTTGTTTAAGAATAACCATGCCCGCCGGGTGTGGTGGCACACGCCTGTAATCCCAGCACTCGGGAGGCTGAGGCAGGAGGATCGGTGCGAGTTCGAGACCAGCCTGGGCTACAAAAGTGAGCTCAAGGCCAGCCTGAGCTGCATAGTGAGACCCTGTCTCAAAAAGACAAAAAAAAAAAAAAAAAGAATAACCATGCCCCATTCGTCATTCAACCTCAAGAATAACTAACTCATGTTAAGGCTTCTTTTTGTTTTTATTGTATTTCTCTGACTCCATCATTATTTTGAGGTAGATCTCATTAAATTATGATATCCATAAATACTTTATTATGCACATAAAAATCATGTTTCAAAAATGAGCTCTTTTAACATGTCATACAGTATTACACAGTATTATTGATGTGGTAAAAATTTTAACATTAATGTCCTGATATTGCAAATATACAAGTTTCAAATTATCACATAATGTCCTGATCTTTTCTCTTTTTTCTGTTATAATTTATTTTTTGAATAAGGATCTAAATCAGGCCCTCTTCTTGTGTTGTGCTTTGCTTCATTAAGCCTCATTTTTTTTCTGAGTGTAATCATCTTCCTCCATGCTCAATTTCAGAAGGTGAGGCAATAAAGACAATTACTGAAAAAAAGAGCAGCTGTCCGAGGCTCAAGGTAATCACCTGCACAGCGTTTAGAAATGTTTACATGTAGTTCTTTGCCTTCAGTTCAGGTTACCTGCTGCAATCTCCATAGTGTCTGCAGTAGATCAAGTGTGGGCCTCCTGCACCATTCAGGTTGCCTTCCTGTTCCTTAAGACCATGTGGCCTTAATTCCTAATTCTTGCTGATTCCTGAGCAGTCTCTCCTCACTAAGCCTGCCCAAGAGCCTCCTGACTCCAAACTTTCTCTACCATCACCCTCTGACCCCAGGCCCTGGGACTCTTTAGTGCCCTGCATCTTCCCACTGAGGCCTTCCCCTTATCCTGTATAGCCGGCCCTGGATGCCAACCTTGAGTACCACTGTATTTTCTCCTGCATGGAGCCAGATGTCAAATTTGAAGTCAGATTTCAAATGAGCAAATAGAAAGAAGGTAAAAGAAAATACTCAAGAAATGCAGTCTCTAGGTCAATATCCATGACATATTGGGGCTTATAACTGCCTGTCAATATTTCATGTAGACATTATTAGGCCGCAAATGTCTCTTCTGCATTTCAAGTTGCATTCAAAAGGTGAACTTCTGGGGCTGGGAGATAGCTCCGTGGCACAAGTGCCTGCCTGGCAAGTGCAAGGTCGTGAGTTTGAACCCCAGTCCCACCAAAAAAAAAAAAAAAAAAAAAAAAGGTGAACTTCTATTAACTCAACTAATAGTACTCTTCCCAGGAGAAGTTGATATGTATTAAGTCCTACAAAGGAATAAGATGTAAGAAAATACTGCCACTGCCACATACAAACAGGTTTACTCATATTAACTACACAGGCAGGACACATAGTATGCACAGAATAAATATTCACTGGATGGAAACCATAAACAAAATGAGGAGCAAGAAGGGTGAAAAAGCATAAATCCTGACCCAGGGTGAAATTTAAATATAACTACAAACTGAGTATTATCAGATGATCTCTGTGGTCTCTTTCATCTAACTACCAAGCTCTGGGGCATGGAGGAGTCAGGGAAGGGCATTCATCCAGTAGGCACTGGGAGACCCACTTCCTCATGGTCACAGACAGATTAGGCACCCACAAGAGAGCTGTGCCTCTAAGCTTTTCTTCCCCAGCACCTCCCACTACTATAGAAGCACTACACTTGTTGGAAAGCAAGATGCTGTCCCTGGAGCCTTGGAAAAGAGTTTTCACACACTGAACAGAATTTTTTCTTCTCTCAGGCTTCTGGTACCTGTTCAGTTGTCTCACCAACTCTAACAGAAATCCAGGCTGGAGTTCCTACTCACTCACACTTTATGTGGAAAGATCCAAGGCTCAAAGAGAATGAAGTTTCTTGTGTTCAGAGAATGAGGGCAGGCACCCAAGACCCTGGATTGAAACTTCTGTCCCCCTGATTCCCAGGCCAGAGTTCATTCTTCCCATATTCCTATTTCTTTTTTGTTTTTTGATCCAAGCAGAATAGCTACCCATGCTTTTTTCAAGGCTCCTGTCACATGCAGTATTGTTTTCCATCCTTTGACTTTCAGTCTATGAATTTCATTTTGAATTAAATGTGTTTCTCATATGCAGCGTATTGTTGGATCTTGCTTCTTGATCCATTGTGCAGTCTGTCTTCTGATTGGTGAATTGAAACCATTAACATTGATGGTTATAAGTGATATGTATTGACTTATCCTTGTCATGTTGTTTTCCTGCTGTTGGCTTTTCCCCTCTCTCTGTGTAACTGCCTTGTCTAATGGATTCCTTCTGTAGGAGTTCATGGAATTGTAGTCCTTATTATCTCTTTCCAGAATATCCTTCAAAACATTTTAGAAGGCTTGTTTGGTGGTCATAAATTTCCTCAGATGTTCTTTGTCATAGAAGTATCTTATTCTCCATCAGTTTTGAAAGATAACTTTGCAGGATACATAAACCTGAGTTGGAGGTTGTTTTCCTTTAAAACTTGAAATACTTCACCGCAGGCTCTCCTTGACTTGAGGGTTGTTTCTGAGAAGTCAGCTATGACTCTGATGGGCTTTCCTTTATTGGTGATCTGTTTATTTTCCCTGACAGCTTTTAAGATCCTATTCTTGCATTGAATTTTTGAAATTTATTGTGAGACAGGGTCTCACTGTGTAGTCCAGGGATGGCCTTTAACTCACAAGGTAGTAGTCCAAGCTATCCTCAAACTCATAACAATCTTCCTGCCTCAGCCTTCTGAGTGCTGGAATTACAGGGGCATGCCACCACACCTGGTGGGTTTCTAGAATCTTGACTGTGGATGCTTGGCTGTAGATATTTTTTATCACGGCTAACTGGAGTTCTATATGTTTAATTCTTTTTCTCTACAAAGGTTTTCTGCCTTGATGTCTGCTAACAGTATATATATATATATATATATATATATATATATATATATATATATATATATATATATATATATATATATATAAATTTGTACTTTCTCCTGCTTTTTCATTGACCTCCAACCTTAACTTATTCTCCTTTGCCTCATTTAGCAGCTGGATTGATTTTTCATGGTCCCTTACTATTTTTAAGAAGTCTTTCTTTTCATGATCACTAACTGCAAGCTTGTCTTCTATGTCTGAGATCATGTCTTCACATTGGCTTAATCTGCTGCAGATACTGTCAGTGGAATTTTTATTCTCCTGGATATCTACTTGAATTTGCCTTAGGGATTCCATGCCTTTCATATGGAGCATTCATGGTTTCCATAATTTTCTTCAGGTCCTCTACTTTTTTTTTTTTTTTCTGCTTTATAGTCACTAAGCATTGTTTTTATTGTGAACACTATTTCTATAATTATCTGAGAAATTACTTCTAATTGGCTGTTACCGTTTCAGAGAGGCCAGGTGAGGGACTTTCAGATTGTTCCATGTCATTGTCCCTTGGTTATGCCTTTGTGAATTGAGTGTCTGAGGTTGCATCTTGTTTAAGGGTCTTCCCACTTTTTTTTCTTTTTTTAGTTTAATTTCTGTGGTGATGCTTGTAAATTGCCTATGGTGGGTTGTTTTATTGATACTATCTAGAACACTCAAAAAATGACCACTTCTCCAAGTTATCTTCCAGGTTTCACTGGTTTTGGGATCTTGAGTCTGTCTTGAGCCTGCAGGATCCTATCTCTTCAGTTGGAGATGAGAAGTTGCTGCCTGTTTGATACAGTCCTGGTCCTCTGGTACTGTGCCAAAAAATTTTCTGTGATCTTTAGTCAATCTCAGTCTTAGAATACCAGGAAGAACAGCTGTTTAGAACAATTATGTCACTGTTGGCTATAGTGGTACCATCAGCAATGACAATATCATCAAACACAGCCTAGAAAATGACAAAATGAGACAACCATTAATTTGCCACCTTTAACTGTATGAACTACATTTGTGGTTATATAACAACAACGACAAAACCCTATATACAGCATATAAATTCTTAATACATCAATTCTGCCCTCAAGGGTTATATTTAAAATGGCTTAAGGGGCTGGCTGGATAGCTCAGTGGATTAAAGCTTCTGCTTGGACAGATGCAAGGACTGAGCTCAATCCCCCAGCGTGCCATGCTGGCCCTGCCTCTGGCACTGAGACTGTGATTGAGACTGGGTGTGGTGGTCCATGACTGTAATCCCAGCACTTGGAAGGCTGAAACCAGGAGAATCACAATAAGTCTGACCTATGTAATGAGATCTTGTAGACCCTGTACTAAATACAAAAAAATAAAAAATAAAAAATAAAAAATGGCTTGCAGAGAAAATAGAGAAGTGGAAGAAGAGAAAGAGATTAGAAGTAAGGCTGGAGGATAAAGGGGAGTCATTCTAACTTTGGGAAACTAGTATCAGAGACTGGAAAGAAAGAGAGAAGGAAGAGATAAAAAGGACAGAACAGAACAACAAAGAGGCCTGAAACCACATTCACACTGACATAAAACAAGATCAAACAATAAAGGAGAAAAGAAAAAGAAAACCACTTACTTTCAGGTATATCTCTACTGTTATATCTCTACTGTCACTAATAGACAACATGTGAAGACAGAGTTCTAAGCCATGTTGATTTATCCTAGCAAGCCAGCAGTAGCATTTTGGTGGGGCAGTGGATAATCTCAGCAAGCCTGCATGTGCTGGTCAAGATCAGACTCATTCGGTCTGCAGCCATTGACATATCTTTCATGGTCTGAGCCCAGTTGGGAGTTGCTAGATAGAGCCGACAGCCACTCTGAGTTCTGAGCTTTGCTGGCCTCTCTCCAAGATGTGGGCTGACTGAGTCCTCAGCACTAACTGCCAGCCACTGCACACATCCTTCACATCTGCTGTACCCTTCTGCCACTTTATGTCTCCATGGAGGTCTCCGGGGTTGCCAGAAGTCGCTGCATGTCCACAGGTCTTAGCCTCTCCTCTTGCACAATGAGTCCCATCTCAGGGAGAAGATGCTGCTATCTCTTTCTCTTCACTGAAGTTTCTCTCTTCACGCTGTCCATGCATTTTGTCCATATTGTCAGTCATTATCATATTTATGAATTTCACAGCTGGTATCTTATCTGTTTCAATGCAGAGTTAGAGGTTGCCAAGTGTGTCCAGGGAACTCACTTCTCTTCTTGTCTTCTTCATGTTGCCATATTCCAGCATCTGGACAGTAACTCTCAGAGAGGCTGTTTCTCTGTGGTTTACCGCTCTTCCATCTCGATGCTCCTCACTCACTGTTTCAATCCAAATGTTGATCTGCATCCTGTCCCTCTGTTCAGCTTCATCTTACCCCATTCACCATCCCTACACATTTTCCCTCCAGCAACACTGACATCCTTGCTGATTCTCAAATGGCCAAGCTCCTTTCTGCCACAGCACTTGGAACTATCCATGAAAAGCGCCTTCTCTCATACCTGCAGTGGGTCCTGCATGTGGCTTTGCCTCCCCGCACTGCTTCATGATTTCCCAAAACACTTATTACCACCTGACCAATAATCTCCTCCCTTGCTGTTTGTTATTAACCATTTCCCTCTAGAGTATCCATTCTCCAAGGAAAGAGACTTTTATCTGTCATATTTCTTGCTAGCACAATGCCCAAGACAGCAGACCTGTGCTTAACAAATATTTTTGAATGCATGGATGGAGAGAAAAGCCTTCACTGTCAACAGTATCTCTTAGCTGCTCATTGGCTTATTACAGAGAGGAACAAAGGAAAAGTCTCTGCAACATGAACTGCCATTGAGGGGAAGTAAACAGTAAGGACCTTCTAAAGCACAAGCCTCTAGGCAAGAGGAAATTATTATCCTGCTATTATGAGGTCATGCTTGATGCTATGTGCTCTGTACCTATGGACGGGATGCAGTCCTTGCTCTTGCAGATCAGAACAGCCACAGATGCTCACAGGTTTTGGCCAAGCAGCCTGTTTGTTGAAAGGATTGTACACTAAGTTTCTGGGAATGGTCGATGCTCACTTACTACAAAAGAACAGTTAGAAAAAGAAAAGAACTTTAAAATTTTGTTTTGTTCTCAAACACTAGAACAAAACTTATCAAAAAGTAGCTATCTCTGTCAATACAGTTTAATTTATAGTAAGAAATTGGATCCCACTTCTGGTTTCTCTAATGTGCACATTGAAATGACCTGCTGTAAATATGCAAGAATGGCAGCTAATGGACCCTCAGATAAACTACAAGTCCTTGCAAGGCCTCTCCAGAGAGACAACGGTGCATTTTGTCCATACTGTCAGTCATTACCATATTTATGGATTTTACAGCTGGCATCTCATATGTTTCAATGTAGACTGAGAGGTTACCAAGATTTTGTTTTTGTCAGGAAGTTGAACAACAATAATATCTACTGTCTAACAAGAAAAGAACATTCTTTATCAGAATGAAAGAAATATTTATAAAAAATGTATCACATTGCTTTTGCTGTCCTCATTTGTACTTTATTTGAGGGTCCACTGGATGCTATTCTTGTGTATTTACAGCAGCTCATTTCATGGGCAAATTTTTTTGTTATTATTTAAATTTAACAATGGTTATATTACATATTTTCATCATCAAATCAGTTTAGATTAATAGATACAGGTATATAAGATTGATCAAACAATTAAACATTAACACTTTCAATAAACATTACTTTTTTTTTCTTTTCTTCTTTCTTTTTTTAACAGTTGACACATTGCATGTTGTCCTCACAATAGTTCTACAGAGCACAGTGTGTGGGCATGACCCACCTTCCTATTGATGTTGCTAAGAAAAAAAAAAAGAAAATTCTTCTCTTTGAATTAAGAGGAAGCAGATGCATACACAGTCTAATGTTCTACAATTGCAGTGGGCCACCAGTGAAGCTTGCAATGCTGGAAGCTATTGATCCAAGCCTCCTACAGCTCATCTCACCAATCTAGCTCTGCGTTTCATGCATTGTAATTAAGCTTTTTTTTTGCTGGGTGATCAAGGGCAAGTCAAAGCAAAACCTGTATAACAAAACATTCATTTTTTGTAACTTCCAAGGTCAAATCCCTTCCGGATTAAGTTTGGCACCACATACAGTACTTTGTAGAACTGTTGTTAGTGTCAGCCTTCGGGATGAGTCACGGCCATTGCTTGGCCAGTTTGCTTTCTGTAAAAGCCTGAGAGAATGTTTTTCTCTGGGTGACTCTCCTTAGATGCACTATAGTTCATTTATCCCTCATGGGCAAATTTTATGCTCAAGTACCAATGTGTAGACTAGTAGTTAGAAATTGTTTCATGAGGGAAAAAATCCCTCCAACAGCATCCCCTGTCTACATACCTTGAGCAATAAAGAGATGTTATCAAAAAGTGCCTGTGTGCTGCACTCAGCTACCTCCACACAGCTCTGATGGGTAAGGATATTCATCTTTAGTTTTGGATAAAGTTGGCAGCCCCCACCTATTGGTGTTGGTTCTGGCCCACTACCCTTTGCCTTGAAGAAGCCTAAGAACTTTTTATTTTCATGTAACAAAGCAGCTCTCAAATCTAATGCCCACATATTATAATTTCTTCTCTACACTGAATCCCCCATTTCCTTCAGCTAGTATTTAAGCCTTCAGTTGGCAAAGCCAGAAGATACACTATACTTTCCCTGGATAAGGTTGCTATTGAGTAAGTCATAGACATTTGTAAGAATTCCCTATGAAAGATGAATCTGAGAACATCTTTCCCCAGGCTAACCAACTCAGAGCAGTACAGAAGCTTATTTATTCATTGTTATGGTTTGTGTCTAGTTATCTCCTCAAAGCCTCATGTAAGTCCTGGGGCAGACTCAGCTCCAGAGCAGCAAGTAGCTTGAGGGACAGGGCCAGTGGACCAGGGCCGGGCTCGAGGGGTGGGGCCAAAGAGACGCTAACTCTTGAACTGGCAGCATGCACTCTGCCCCACCCCACAGGCTGGCAGACTCTGGGAGGTGTGGAGAGGGTCATCCTGGACAAGGCAGTGCCCCACCCTCTCCTCCAGACCCTGCAGAGCAGGGCGGCAGTTTCTGCGATTGAGGCCACCTCGAGCAGAGAGGAGAAGTTTGGAGAAGACAGAGGCACTGGCCCTCTCTTCTGAGCAAATATGGCTCCAAGATCTTGCTACATAATTCAGTCTCTTTTAAACTATGAAAACTCCAGTAACTGTGAGCTAAATAAAACTTTCCTTTTGAGTGTCAGGTATTTATCACAACCAAGAGAGAAGAGTAACTAAGACATTAATCGACCTTCTTTTTCAGGCAGAAAGATGGGCACCTACAAAGCCGCAGCCTCTTACATCGTGGATGATATGGTCTCTACTTCCAGACACAGACCTCTTCCTTACACCTCTGGAATCACAGGACCTAGAGGTCTTTCACTGGTCATGCCTCACTACTGACCTTTGAAAGGTTAATGCTAGTGATCTTTGTTTTTACTTATTTATGTATTTATTTATTTATTTTGCATTCCAAGCATAGTTTTAGTGTTACCTAGTGCTATGATCAATATGATGAACCTTTTGAAAGTTCTTGAGACCAATATCTGATTCATCCTGTGTACATAAGTGCATGGTTTTGCTCTTGATATGTTTTCTCCTTTCTCTGCTTCCAGTCACTTCGTTGTTTAACCCATAACGCATTCAGCTGTGTTATGCCCTTAAGTTCTTATTTTCTTCTTTAAAATTCTTATATTAGGGAGACTATATGATATTTACACATGTAGGTCTGGTTTATTTCACTAATGAGTATATGTTCAATATACATCCATTTATACATGAAGTCTTCAAACTTATCATTCTTTATGGATGAGTAATATTTCATTGTATACAATATCACTTTTTTTAAACCATTCTTCAAATGATGGGCATTTTGGTTGTTTGCAAGATTTGGCTATTACAACTTGGGCTGCTATAAACATAGGTGCACACACTGCAATTGCAAAACCTTTGATTGTATATGTATCTGCTTCCTCTTAGTCCAAAGAGAAGTATATTCTTTCCTGTTTTTTTTTTCTTTCTTTCTTTCTTTTTTCTATTCAACATTAATAGGGAGGTGGGTCATGCCCACACACTGCACTCTATAGAATGATTGTGAGGACAATATGCAATATGTCAACTTTCAAAGAAA
>PVJA010020137.1:0-37396 GCA_004027025.1 Myocastor coypus | reverse complement strand
TTGTAGAACTGTTGTTAGTGTCAGCCTTCGGGACGAGTCACGGCCATTGCTTGGCCATGTTGCTTTCTGTGTATTTAGTAAAATTTAGTTCAGTTATCTTTATATATTTTACCATCCATTTAGACTTTAGATTTCCATTTTGTTAGTCCTTCAGGAGGCCCCTGGTTGGATCTGGCTTCCTAGTTGTTTACTTCTTTTCTGAATCTGTTTCATGATAGCGCCTAACAGCACATTCAGGTACCCACATAGGTCATTCAGCATTCTCTGGAAAAACACAAACATACCCTCTGCTCCATGTTAGTAGTGGACTGGGTCCCTTCCATTGTCCAGAAAGTAAATATCTCCAAAGGACTCTTCCTAGCTTTTTTATATGTATTTGATGGAATTTCTTTTTTGCTGCTGTATGCCAATGTTTTGTAGAACTTAAAAGTTAATAGTATCTCATACATGACGAATTGCTTAACAATTTCCTGGGCCTATCCCCAAGTCAAATGACATCTTTTTTTATTTTTTTAAGAATTTATTTATTTATTTATTTATTTATTTTTCTTGTTTCAGAACCTTTGTTTGTTTATTCACTCATTTTTATGGCTGGCTCAGCCTGCCCTGAGGGCAGGGCTGGTGCAGCATGTGGTGCCAGGGATCAAACCGCGGTCCCTGAAGCCGCCCAAGCTTTCCCAAGCAGGCGCTTTAGACCACTGAGCCATCCTGCTGGGTCTCCCTCAAATGAGATTGTTTGTGAAAAGGAGAAGCATTATGATGAAAAGTAACATGACACAGAAGCTTGTTGAATAGCATCTGAGGGAGTAACAGTTTTATGTGGAGTATGTGCCATGTGTGGCCACTGTAAGGGACCCTGAGACTGCCCAAGAGCTCCAATGAGTATATACTGAGTTGGGCAAATAATTAAAACAATGGCAAAGATGGGTCTACACTTGAGAGCTGAACATTAGAAAGAGCCTGCTGCACAATCTTGGAAAGGTTTATTAGGGCCTTGACTAATGGAAGCCAAGTGAAAGAATATTTTACTCTTATAAGGGAGTTTCCTCCAGGCCGTAAAGGTAGAGCTCTTAGTTTGCTACATATTTGCGATGTAAAAGGTCAGTTGATTTTTCCCGCTAGCAAAGGTATACTTTCCAATTAGCAAATCTTTTGTAATGGCTAAGTTGTAAAACACATTTCCTGCTATATGTAAAGGAATTTTCTTTCCACAATAGTCTCCTGGATTATTTATTTATTTATTTATTTATTTATTTATTTTTATGGCCCACTCAGCCTGCCCTGCGGGCAGGGCTGGCGCAGCATGTGGTGCAGGGGATTGAACCGAGGTCCCTGCAGCCCCCTAAGCCTTCCTAAGCAGGCGCTTTAGACCACTGAGCCACCCTGCCGGGCCACTAGTCTCCTGGATTCAAACCTGTTCTAGCTATTCCTTTCAAGCCATTTGGGGCCATATTCGGTTGTAGCATTTCTACTAAACTCAAGGTGAAGGGAGCAGTAGGGCCATAAGTAGCAACAGCTAGTTTTAATTTTTAAGGTTTTAAGAGATAGGGATTCATGAAGACCTACAACTGTGTTTCAGTCTGCGACTCTGAATTTTCCTGAGCTGCATTGGTCAGGTTGTGGCTTGTGGCTTCGTAAAACACATCAGGTGTTTCAGTTTTGCCCAGATATTAACCATAGACACTATCTGGATCCTAACAAATCTGTGATGCCTGCAATGCGCACAGCCAGTGCCAAGGCCACAGGCTACCACAGTCATGACCCTCCTACTCAGCACCAGGCACACAGGACTGTAGTTGGTGGTATGCACCAACCTCTGTGGCTGGATGGGGCAAACAGATCCACAAGGGGCTGGGGAATCCCAGCTGGGTTTGCCTAAGACCAGAGCACAGAAGCCTCCTGAAGCCCAGTTTGTGCCCCTAGCCCAGCAGGAAGCAATGGCTCGCGATTTAAAAGAATGTGTTCTTTTGTCCTCTAAATGAGCAAAGCTAGAGGGCGTAAGCTCTACCTGCTGTACATTTGTTCTATCCTCTTTGTTCCTTGTCCTGCTTGTTTGGGACTTAATTTTGAAACAGTACTCCATACTAAGTATTTTGTAGTAAGTAGTCTTAGAAAGTAGCACAAATACAAAAACCAAAGCAAACCAAACATTTTTATATACATCTCTATACATCTATCAACATCTACCATTCTGGAAACTTTTTCCCATTGTTTAATACAGTAGAATCTCTTTTAGGCTTTCCTAAGCCTCTGTCTCTCTTTGCGCTCCATTATCTCTCTGGCTATGGAGAGCCCTCCTGACCCTAGTGAGCCCCATCCCCAAGTTTCACACCTAGTGTGCCAGCATCAATACACAGCAGTGTGGACTACTGCTGGCTCTAACCACTCCACTTCCCTCCCTTGTGCATGCTTTTTGGAAGTGGTTCTTCTGCCTACACTTAGGTCTTACCGGAATCCCTGTTCAGGCGCCAAACAGACAAGAAGATGAAAAGCTGGGCTAGGTGGTCTCTAGTCGGCTTGACGGGCAAGACTAACTCCACACAACAAAACCATCATGTATTTATACTTAAGCAAAGTTTGTATCACATGACACAAGGTTGCCTAGCAACTAATAGCTGACCTGAACTAGGCAGGATGTTTTTCTCAGCACTGGGATAGCCTGTTTGCTTTAGGCCAGGAGGCCCAGTTCTACCTACACACATTTGATCAATTTCCTGGCTTCCTCCAGCTCCCAACAGGCTAACCCACATGGGATCTGGAAGATGCCCTGCCATTCATTCCTCCAAGACTGCTATCTTGGTTACTCTTCTCTGGTTTCTTGGACACTCAAAATAAGGGAAGGAAAGCTTTATTGAGCTCACAGTTACTGGAGGTTTTAGTCTGTATTTAGCTGGCTCCAAGGCAGAGAGAGGCACATGGCAGAAAACAACCTTTAATGGCGGCTAGCAAACAGCAAGAGCTAAGGAAGAGCTAGCAGCAGCTCAAGCAGCTAACTTCTCTTCCCCCCTTACATTGAAATGCAAATCACCTGCTCAGGGGAGGTGTAGCTCCCATTTTCACAATAATCAACTACCCATTCCAGAAGCCCATGACTGCATGAGGCTTTGGGGGGACACCTATACACAAACCGTATCAAGTGCCTATCCTATGACTTCTGCGTCCCCAAAGGCTGCAGGGCTGTGCGGGGCCATGTCTCCCCATGTGGCCCCTGGTTCTCTCCACGGTACAGATGACAAGACCCAGGCCAACCTCTGGGCCAGGAGTGCTGCTCCAAGGCCAGATGTAGGAGCGGTTGCTCTTCAAACTCTTGGGGGATGGGCTGCTGGCCCTGGGCCAGCAGGAGGTGCGCACACTCCCTCATCATCTGTGTTTTTGAGGCTAACATCCTAGTCTCTCCCAGGTACCTTCGTCTCAGCCTTCACTGTGCTGTGTGGAGCCCGTACAGACCTCCCGGACAGGCACGTGTGCTGTGTCTTCTGGCTGAACATCGCAGCAGCCCTCATCCAGATCCTCACAGCCATCGTCATGGTGGGCTGGATCATGAGCATCTTCTGGGGCATGGACATGGTCATCCTTGCCAGTGAGTAGCTTCCAGCATTGCCCCTGTTGGTGGGGTGCAAGGTCTGGCAGGGTATAAGGGTTGGCACAGGGGCTGTAGTTCAGGCTAGATGCAGAGGCCTTTGTGGCTAGCCAAGGGCCTCCACATCCCAAGGGCTCACCTGTGCCCTCCTTTCCATACCTGACCCAGATATTGCAGGGAATTCTGAGCGTTTGGCAGACATTCAGATTCTGAATGTGCTTGCAGAAACCTGAGTCACAGGCATGAGAGAGGGAGGAAGCCCCAGTCCAGCTGAGACAGTCACTTTGTCAAGGAAACAGCCCCAAGAGAGCTGGCCAAATGGGGATTCAATCCCTGGGCCTGCTGTGCTGGCCCCACTCCTGGGGCACACTTTGGGGTGGATGGGACAGGATGTAGAGCAATTGAGACAGCTCTTGGGACACTGTCAATAGGCAGATCTAATCTAGTATTGAGACCCTGAACACCCCATAGACCCCTCCCTAAAATTAAAAAATAAAAGAAAGAAAGAAAAGAAATAGCCCCAATCCCAAGGCTGGTTTCCCTGGGGGGAGAATGCAGGAGCACAGCTCCACTGTACTGATTCCATCTTGCAGTTTCCAGATAGGATAAGGCCACAGGGAAGCTTTGCACACACGAAACCTTAGAACTGTGTTTTTACAGCTACAGCAGTGGATTTACTCTGTTGGTGCTAAAGCCTCACTAGTCCTCATTTGTTTTTAGTGAATCTTCATTGTCTTGTAGTGCAAACATAATTCAGATGAAAACCTATTCTGTAGAAGGCATATAGTTGCAAAAGGAGATTTACTAATGGCTTGATTGTCATTTTTAAAATAACCTAGCAGTCTGTAATCAGGCAGCAGCTGTCTTAAGCAGCCGTGTAGACAGGTGTCCCTATATGTACACCATACATGTTCCCACCCCACTGGGCCACATGGGTGACACCAGGCCACGTGCCAGTCACTCTGTCCTTCACCCTACCCTGCTCTACATTCCTCACTGGGCTTACAGCCAGCAAGCCATTCTCTGAAGGGATTGCTATAGCTAAAGAATGGCTTTGCCAGGTAAGGGCAGCAGAGACAGGAGGGGAGGCCCGGGGTTCAAGGGCTGTAGAATGACCTAGCATGATCCACACCAACTCAGCCTGTGCTGGGATTCTGTGAAGGGCACACACTTTCTAGGGCCAGGCTCAGAGACTAATGAAGATCATGCAGAACCAGAGCCTAAGAGAGAGTCAGTACTGCTGGTAGGCTGGCTGCCCAGAACCAGGGCCTCCTATGCAGAGGTCAGGGAGGACACAGGTCCAGAGTTCGAGAAACCCAGATAGATGTTGTGTAGCCAGAGTCTGGCAGGAGTGGAAGGAGGAACACAGTCTGACCAGTGTGCAAGGGGGCATGAGCTGAAGAGCAGTGATGAAACTTCCTTCCTGCTAGGAAGGGCTTTCCTGGGACCAGGGCTGCCTGCCAGGAAGGAAATTGGGATGGCCATCTGGCAGAGCAGGCAGAGACCAAGACATGCCTGCAAGTCCTCTCATGTTAACTTGCCTGTGCTTGGGTCCACTGCATTTTGAAGAGGGTTATAACACACTTCTGGTAACAAAGCAGGCCAACAATTTCCCAGAGAGAGCTAGGGCATTTCCTAGGGACCTTTGGTATAATCTTTAGCTTCTATTCCCAGCTGAAGCACAGCAGTGTATCTTCCTTTAGAAGGCCCTGTCTTTGGATCCTGTGAGCCAGCTTTGACTGGCTCACTTGTTCTTCAAACCAAGAGTCTGGCCAGGTAGGGGGGCTTGTGTATTTGTTTTCCATTATGATAACACATGCTAACGTTGGCTCACAGTTTTGGAGGGCTTGGTATGAGATTAGCTGGTCTTGTTGCTTTGTGCCTATGGTAAGGCAGAGCATCATGGGGAGTACATGTGGCAGAACAAAAAGCCTCTTACCTCTTGGCTAGGAGCCAAGGAGAGAGAGAGGAAGACACTAAGTTCCCATAGTCCCCGTAAGGACATGTGCCTAGTAATCATGATGGCCTCCACTGGGCTCCCACTTCCCAACACCACCACCCTATGCCAAGCCTATAACCCATGGATCTTCAGGGACAGTCAGGGTCCAAACTACAGGTTATGAAGCTCTGCAGGAAACTGGAATAGGCCTGGGTCATAACATAGGTTTCATTGGAGGTGTGTGGTAGCTGAGTTGGCCTCCAAAGCTTTCTGGTATCCAATGTGCCTCAGCTTACTGTGAGGTTGTATCCCAAAGAACCAACACCATTGGAAAGTACTGCGCCATAAATGCACCTAATACTCCACTACATTCATGGCAAACTCGAAATACAAGTTGAATTGTCATAAATCAGGGACTGTCTATTCTTGTCTTTGGTCACCCTTAATCCCCAGGAACCAAAGGGTTTATATCTTCATGATAATTTGGAGGTGTCCCTTCTCAGCCCTGGAGGCAATGAAACCCCAGAAAAGGGGAGTGAGTCAGCTGACCTGGCTAGGAACGCACTCTCTGATGGTTGCTGGGGCCTACAGGGCCCCAGGATATACAACTACAGGACCTTTCTTCCCCAGCCTGGCTGCTCCCTACTGAGCCCCTTGATCTCTTCTGGGGACTGGAGTCAGCTCTTTGGGTATGTATATATACTGATTCTGGGCATGCCATCTCTGTGCTGGACTTTTGAGAATGATTTATGGGGAATCACACAAGAAAGGCAGCCATATCCTGCTGTTACCCACTTTCCTATTCTGAACAAGATCATTGCCCATCTGAACAGGGAGTCTTTGCCTTTGCACTCAAAATTGCTCCCGCCCTCACATAATCACTGCTTGCCCCTGTGGGATGCAGTGTGTGTCCAAGGTGGCCCTGTGAAAGGAATGACCGCAACCCACTCCATCCTAGTAGACGGTGGATAAGAGAGTGTTCTGCTGGCTCACTCAGCCCCTTCCCATGAAAGTAAAGGAAACTTTTCCATTGTAATGCTACAAGTTGATCTTTCTTCTGGCACTATCCAGGATGTTTCCCAAAAATACAGCAGCAAGAAAAACTATAAGAGGGGAAGCAGAGGGAAAAAGAGGGAAGCAGAAATTAAGACCAAAAACTTATAAGCATGCTACTCTAGTTACATTGGTAATGACAAATGACCAACAACAGTCCGACTCAGTTGGGTCTGAATAAATATCTGGCAGGCCTAAGGTGGACACGTCGTGCTTCTGTGCCCATGGCAGACACAGCTAATCCATCAGGACACTTGCTGCGAGACAATTTCACATTTCTTCAGCACTGGCCTTCAAACAGGCACATCCATGTGATCCATCCTGGAGCCAGAATCATCTGGAAAGCATTAGGTTTATGCACGTGGCTGCTGTCCACAGAAAGGCTCACTCTGCAGCCCAGGCAGCACAGGTCTGGGTCCCCGAAGGCTACTTCTGCATCCTGAGCATTCCTGTCCCTCCCCAGATCCTTGTGGAATTCATCTCAAGACCATCATGGGCTGGGGCTGGGAAGAGGAGGGTAGGAGGTGGGCAGCGCGGTGGGTGTGGCTGAGATATGGGGGACCAGGGTGTACCAGTCAGAGCTTCTGGTCAATATTACGGGCAGGGTGCCCTCACCCCAGCCATGCCACACACCCATGTGCTGGCACCCAGTTGTACCTTAGGGAGAAGCCACCAGTGTGGCTGGGACCTGCCACAGCCCCCCCCCCCCCCCCCCCCCCCCCCCCCCCCCCCCCCCGCTCCATTGTAGATCATAGGCAGTCCTGTGGCTTCGGTTTTCATACTACGTTTTCTCTTTCCCTCTGCTCCTCCCCTTGCTGCCGGCATCTGTGCTGCTACAGTTTCCCAAGGTGAGTCTGCTGGCACCGTCCTGCACCGAGGCCGCCTTTCCCCTTGCTCCCATCAGGCGCGGTCTTACCCTTATGCACACACACATACACCCCGACCTCAGTAGGGCAATGGGCTTGTATTTCTAGCTTTTAGCTTTGGAAAATGTTTAAACATAGACCGAAGGCGAAAACAAGGCAAAACAATTCGCTCAGTGTCCGTGCTGGTTCCCCAATCTCAGCCGCTCTTGTTTTGCTGACTCCCCATTTCCTCCCTATCCACGAGCTCAGTTATGAGCACCCATGCCTGCTGAGTGACAGGTCACCTGGAGGGGAAAAGCTAGTTCAGGCCAGGAAGCACCTTCTCAGGCCAAGTTCACTGGGCTTTGGCAGAAGGGGTCTGAAGAGTCTGCTCCTGAAACCTTAAACATGTGATTTCACCCAAATTAGTCAGCAACAGCTCCTTCCTATCAACTGTATTAAAACCTTCCTAGAGGGCCTGTGGATGTCACACAGCAGTAGAACAGTTATTTAGCAGACTTGAGGCCCTAGGTTTGATCTCTGGCACCACCAAATAATAATAATAATTTTCAAAAAAATGTTTCGAAAGCCCATGATTACCAGCAATGTTTTCAGGGCTCAGAGTGCGCCTGCCGCTTTCCTTTTCTAGCCTGGCAGCGGTGGCCTCCGGCTGTGTGCTTCCTCCTGTCTTCCTTCCCCGCCCCACCCGTGCACATGCGCAGCAGTTGGGCACCTGCCCTGTACTTTCTCCCCAAGGTCTGCATTCCAACATCACACCAGATCGGTGCAGAGGACACTTTCTGGCGTGGACTTTCGGACCATGTTGATAGCATTCCAGGCTCCACCCTAAGTATTCCTTCATACATTCCCAGTGAACCCCAAAATAGTCCACAATTTCTGATCCATTAACTTTGCTTCCCATTAAAAAGTCAAAGTCCCTAGGTGAGGCCATGCCCTGGTTCAGCAATCATACACCTGGAGTATGTATAAGGCCTCAAGAGCATACTATGGCCTGGGGACCCCTTCTTGACAAATCGTAAAGGATACAAGTGTCTGACCATTTCTTCTTCTTCTTCTTCCTCACAGGATACAAGGAGCAGGGCATCCCCCAGCAGCTGTGAGCCCATGCAACCTGCCAGGAAGCCCAGAGTGACCCTGAGGAGGCTTCAACAGGCGGCCTTTGGCCCAAGGACCTCTATGCTCTCTTCTGCTGTCTTCTACATTTAGGGTGGAAAGGGGGTATTTTAAACAATACATTATTTATCTTGAAAATGCAACTGCTTTGCCCTGCAGACTTTGAGGGATGCCAGCTCTCCCTCCTGCTTGGGAAAGCTGTGTAGGCATGGAGGAGATGGGCATGTGGGTACAGAGACAGGCTGGGGTGCTCGGCAGGTCCATCTTTGTCTGGCAGAGCCAGCTGCCTGCTGTAGAGCACCCAGAACTTCCAGGCAGGGCCTCTGTGGGCCCTGCCAGGGTGACCAACAGCATTTCTTCTGGCCTCTATGCCTCACCTAGTGTCCTTCGAATTCATTCTGTGGCCTCGCAGGGGCAGAGGCAGGGGCAGCGTGAGGATGGCCAGATTCCTGCCCTCTGAGGACAAGGCCAGTGCCCCTAGCTGACCCAGGGTTGTGTCTGGCTGTGCCCCAGCCTGCTTGCTGCTGCGAGCTGGAACTGGATGGTTCTAAGCTTGGTTTCTCTGGGTAACAGAACAATGACTCCGCCCTGTTGGCACAGTGGCCAGAGTTGCCCAGATGCTGCAGACTGAGGAACGTGTAGTTTCTGTGGGGAACCTTCTTTAGACTACTCAGTACTACTCCTAGGCTTATGGCTTTTTCTGAGAACCTTGTAGACACATGGGTCTCTGGATGCAGGGCTTTCAGATCTGAGAAAGATGATGTGATTCCCTTCCCATGCATTTGTGCTCAGCCTTCTAGCAGCCAGGCCACCTTGTGTACCAGCGGGTAGACGAATACTTCTGTGGAGATGCGTCTAATGCATTGACTCATTTGAGAACTCTAGATAACGTTATTGTTTAGGTCAGGTCTCACCACCAGAGTCAGTCATGGCGTTCCAGAGTGTGAAGCAACCCTATGAGGCTGAGGGCCTCGATCTGGAAACTCTACCATCAAGCAGGAGCGGTGGAGGAGAGACCACCAGCAAAGCACAGGGTCCTCACGTGCCCAGGGACTGCGCCCTTGTCCAGCGTCTCTGTAGGGGGAGGCTGCATCGCCTCTCTTTGAACGCAGAAGGCACCAGTTGGGTGTGACCTTCTTCAGGAGGTGTTTCTTGTCTGTCAAGGCTCAGTCAGAAGAGTGACCTGGCCGTCTTCTCTGATGCTAAATGGGGGGAAGTGAGAAGCAGGGTCACCTTGCCAGCCCACCTACACAGCACTGGGCTGGGAAACCAAATCCCGCCAGGGAACAGCAACCAGACAGCTTCTTGACGCCCTGAGGGTCCCACCTAGCTCCTGGCTCACTCTGACCCTGTCAGAGCCACCTGCCCACCCCAACACACCCCTTGAGTTCTCTCACCCTTGGGTCCTTCACCCTTCACATCTCAGGCTGGCTGCACATTTTGACACTGGGCAGTGTCCTGGCTGCCTCCCACCCCTCCTTGCGACCCCACTGGACCAGGCTTTGGGAGTCTCTTTCCTGTTCAGAGTCTTCTGTATCTTAAGCCTGAAGTCAGATTTGGTTCTACACAAAGAACCTGAGACCGTAGTTTATCCTTTGGCGGGCAGGGCTGTCCTCGGGGAAGCCTGTGTCAGAGCCTAAAGCCACCGCTAGTGTCAGATGACACTGCTCCACCACCCCCTGTGCAGCCCTCCACCCACACCCACTCCAGCCCGAGTTTGCCTGCTGCCCCCGAAATGACAAGTCTCTGAAGGGACACCCCCGCAAGGACAGGAGAATCTTGTTCTCTTGGTTGGGGCTGGGGGTGGTTGCTGAGGGAGGAGAGAAGACAGCAGTTGACATTGCATGTTTCGTGACACGATCCAGACACATGCGGGGTTTGTGGAGTGGCAGGTGTCACTCACAACAGGTCCCTGAGGGGGATGGCTTTCAGGGGTGTGTGTGCTCAGAAGCTGCCCCACCCTACTGTCCTCCCAAAGTCAAGAACACACAGCTTGGGGCTCTCCAGGGCCTGGGGCTGGGAGCTAGGAGGCTGCACGTGCACACCCTGCAGAATAGTGCATCTGGCAGGATGGCCTGGGTGAGGCCAGCCCTAAACGTCAGCTCTTGGAAATACAATGTGGCCTCTGAGGTGACCTCGGGAGAAGGGGGCAGTGATGGCTACCTGAATATCAAATGGCCATGCTCATGTGTGATAGCAGCCAGCTGAAGGGCTGGGCTCCCTCGCCAGCACTTATCGACTGAACCACAGCCCTGGTGACAGTGAGGCTTTGTCTTTCTTACTTGAAGGCCAGCACAAGACGACATGCAGAAGGGAAGGGCACCTTCCCCTGCTGGCCTCCCAGGGGTCAGTGTGTGGCAAATGCTGGTGTGGTAATCATAGTGAGTGAGACACCCTGGGCTTAACGGTGATAGTATGGCCACAGTGGGAACCTCATGTTAGGGCTGAGGCCTCTGGCAGCTGGGGTGTCTTGGGGAGCTGTTGCAGACCTCAGGCTGGGATGTGGCAGCCATGGCAGGATCTGGCAGCATCCCTGGGCCCACCATGCTGCCAACCCCAGCCAGCCTCAGGCTGACACACTGCTGGTCCTGTCCTGAGTGAGTGCTGGCTGCCCTGAGGGAAGGGAAGGAAGGGCCCCACAGCAGGGTCCACTCCCTCTGCTGCCCCAGATCCATAGGACCACATAAGCAGCCCACATATTGACCCTGCCTGTCACCCTTTGCTATATTTAGCTCTCCGGAGTCTCACAGGTGCAGTGCTGGGAGTGGCCCCACAGCACAGGCAGAGCAAGTGATAGTCCTGCCTAGGTGGAGGGACACAGAGATAACCCAGAGAGGGTCCTCGGGAGAGGTCTTTGCCCCACAAACATAGGATGGTGAAAGAAACCAGCCTCAGGATGGATCCCAGGCCTCCACCCCATCCCCAGCGTTCCCTTTCCTTAGCCTCCCCCAAGCCTACACACCTTGGCTTAAGCAGGCCTCACTGAGGGTGTGAGATGATGGAGCTGGAAGCAGAGCTGGCGTTGCAGCTGCCTGGTCCTAATCCGAGGAGCAAGTTCCCACTTCCCACCTGGAGGGTTTCTGCCATACAGATGCACAGGCCGCAGGGCAATCAGCTTCCTCTGAGCCCGCCCCATGCTGACTCTCAGGCCCGTCTCAGCCTTGCTGACCCTGGCTGGCTGCTTCATACTGTGTTAGTGGTGTTGGCAAAGGAAGCTGGGAATGTAAGTATAAGCTCTTCAGTTAGTGATTGGAAGCACAGTTTATGGCAGCTGTCATCCAGTTTGCCGGTGTCCTTTGAGGCTTCCTTTATAGGGGCTGAGGGAGGAGCCTTTTAAGGACCCTCCAGCTCTGCAGCCAGTGCTCCCCTGAGGCCCAACCTTCCTTGGAGGCCAGGGCTACTGGCCACTTCCTGGATGGGGTGAGACGCTCCTCTGTGGCAGTGGGTCCATGCAGAAGGCGCACTGCGTATGCCAGGGCCGGTCAGGCACTCTTTTTCTCATCAGATGATAGTTTTATAAAAAGGTCGGCCTGGGCAGGTGGTTGGGAGTGTCCTGTATTTTTCTCAGCTTTCTTCCAGGTAGCATTTTAGAGCTTCTCAAAGTTCCTGGGGTCCCAGAGATGGGGAAGTTCTCATATCCATGGTCCCTCCCACCCTAAACTTCACAACACAAAGAAATGGGATCAACCCCACCCATAGAGACCCTAAGTACCCCCACATCCCATGAATAAGTTCTGGTCCTGTTGCTCGGGATGCATTGGGCTTCAGTTAAACCCACAGTGGACCCTGGGCAGCTATCATTTTTTTCAATTTCTGTCAAAGCTGAGGATGTGGAAGCCCTGCCCTCCTTGGCACTCTGTGCTCCCCGTCATGGAGCTGCTTCATGTCTTGAAGGCCTGGCAGCCCACAGCCCAAGGCCTCTAAAATTGTAGGACCCTCCTGGTGCTGTCTGAGGGTGGAAAGGCCCAGGTTGCATGTGTGCTGAGCTCCTGGTGCCAGTCCTGAAGTCTTTCACCTGGATTTGCCAGAATGTCCAACACCCGGGCTGGTCTGAGCACCCCAGTGGCTGCCACAATTTTTCAAAAGTAGGCCCACATGCACCTCTCCCCAGGAGCCCATGACTCCCTTCTGGGGGGCCCTCTGCTCCCCAGCCAGATGTACACCTGTTCCCACTCTTCCTCTTGGGGTCCTTGGGTGTGGCACCTCCACCTCATTCAGCCTGGCTGTGCTCATCCCCACATCCCTCAGCGTGGCTTTCTGTGGAAGGTGCCAAAGTGGGCCTGCAGGAGGATGAGGGAAGAGTGGCCTTCTGGGGGCTGCCACAGTCATCTCTCCTGAGACCTCATTCTGTCCCCAGGACCCACTGCACCCCAGTGATGGAATAAGGGGTAATAAAACCCGTGGTGGGCCATTTCCATGAGTTAAATCCCACACTACCATATATGGCGCCTTTTTTAAAGACAACTGGTGAAAACAAGACATGAGCTCTGTGCATCTCTAGACCTGCATGGACTGAGGGCTGCGCTGAGGCCTGCAGTGGCTCACGTGTGCGGACTCTGTGTGGATCTCCTTTCTGCTAAGTCAGTTGCTGTCTGTCTCCATCATTCTCACAAGATCCTCACTATGGCCTTCCATGTTTTCCTATCTCACCTTCACTCAGTCCTATAGGGAGCTCTTCCGTGTACCCCTGAGAGTAGTTCCAGGCCTTTCCAAAGACTGGATCTCTTCTTGAAAGAAAACAGCTACTGTTGGAGACCTAAGGAAGTTTGTGGAATTGCTCTGGCCCCAAACCTTGCCACCAGAGGTCTGAGCCTGTTGGCCCAGCATCCTTGGACCAGGGTGAGAAGTCCATGGCTCAGGAGTCCCACCTGCAGCTCAAGGACCTGAGCAGGCTCCCTATTTCTCCAGCCTCCCACCAGCTCCCAACTCCTCCACGCAAGCAGCATCACCATATCTGTCATGAGAAATAAAATCCATGTACATATCCCCATATACATATATTTATATATACATACTTGTTCCCCTTATAAATACATACAGCATGTATCCTTTTGACATTCCAAGTTCGTGGGTTTTTTAATCCTTGGAAATATGGGTTTGGAAATCCTTTCTTTCCTTCTTTTCTATGTAATAAACATTGACATGACCTTTCTGCTGGTTCTGAGATCTCTGCGTTCTCTTGTTTTTCATAAGCTGACAGAACACTTCTTCCCCACCTGAAATCTTTGCCATTGGTCTCCTTACCACTCTAAGGGCTGCCGCACCCTGAATCTCTCAGACCCTTCTCAAGTCCTCCTCTCCCGGGAGACTCCAGAATTCGCTCCACAAGGCCCCACACAGTGCTCATCTGATCCCTTTATGACCAAGAGTGTGCACATGTCAGGACGGGAGCCCAGCTGGACCCAAGCCCTTTCCCGACTGATGGAAATGTAGCAGGTGGGGAAGTGTGAGTGGTATATAATTTGATGATATCTTCTCTCTCTGAGAATCAGTAAAAATCTTTAGAACCTACAGCTAACTGTACAGCTCTAATGAGGAAACGCTGACCTTTGAGGGCTTGCAAGGGACTGTCCACAGCCCACCCAACACCTCATTCATAATTGCTGAAGATCTAGAGAACTTATTAAATTTGTGGATGAGGGGAAATAAATATATTAGACGAATAAATCAAAATCCCCAAGCTCATGACAGGCAAAGGCAATCTAACAAGGTGAAATCTAATTACATTAAAGAGTTCTGCTTGGAATGAGCCAGCCCCGTGACTTTCTTGGCACCTGGGAATTATCCGACAGACAGCTCTGTGTCCACCATCAATGTGATCAGGTATGTGAAACAGACATGTGAGGAACAGCAGCTGAGGTGCAGTGGGGACCTGGCTGCAGTATCACATTCAGCACCAGCACCATGGTGGCGAGTATCATCGTCATACCTGCTCCTCACACGGCAGGAGCTGCAGGGGGCCTGCCCTCCTGGTTCATGTGCCAGAGAGATGTCATAGCCTTTGTGCCTCTGCTACCTGAGGGAATAACTAGCTTCAGAGGACAGCAGTGGTAAAATACAAGCTTAACTGCAAAGATCCCTCAAAGCCCGGAACTACACCTAAGCCTTAGGCTGGCCTAGGAACTACCAAGAGCAGCAACTAAAGTCAAAGGACCATGCTGCCCTTGGCTCCCTCAGATGTCCACACATTCCTGGGGGCATTTCCTGGTTGTAGGCATCGGCCAAATACTGGAGGTATCTGGCTTCCCCAGGAAGACTTCCTCCAATCACCCTCTCCTCTCCTGGTCCCAACCTTCTCAGCTTTAGGAAGGTGACATGTTTTGAGACAATACAGGCTTCTCCTGGGGATACATAAAGGTCTTGCATCAAGAGCTCTCCTCAAACCCAGAGGGAAGAGACCAGGGCCCTTACAAAAACCTCTGCTTTCCAGAGTTCTGTGCACCTCAGATCCCTAGGGCCTGGTCAGTCACAGGAAAGGATGCAAGAGAATGCTGTAGGGGTAAAGGGTTGGCGGGGGTTGGGAAGACCACGGTTGAGTATGTGTTGGGGATGTCAATCCAGCCTTTAGCTTTTGGCTTTTGTGGAGGAGTGGATGTAGGATTTGGAGGAGAGAGGGCCCAGGAAATGAGGAGGCCATGGGGCTGTGCTGGACAACTGAGCCCAGGGGAATAGAACAGAAAGTTCTGGGCTTCTAATGCCAGTTCAGTCCCTGATGAAAGTTTCTAGGGAATGGTCATTTGACTCATGATTTGGCTTATTTTATATACATTAGAAACAAGTTTATCACCCCAGGCTGAGGTGATAGTAATACCATCAGTTATCATGAATGCTGCTTCATTTGCCCAAATCTGTACGGTGGCTGAGATTGTTATTTCACTAGTATCTCAAGACACAGACTGAGAGGTGTTAAATAAATTGTCCCAAGGCTCACAGCTGGTTAGTGGGAGAGCTGTAACTTTGATCTCACTCTGGTTCCTGATGTCCAATCCCTTACATACTGAGGGGACTTCCAGTCAGGGTTTCTTCCTCCCTCACTTTCTTAGAAACACTGGCTGGGACACCAGTCTAAAGGTTCAAGAGATGCTCTGCATGACATTCACTGCCCTAAACACCTGCTATCTGCCAGCCTGCCATTGGCCGCAGGAGAGAAAACCACCTTCATCCATGGTGCAGCGTGGACAGAGTGTTCCTCTAACCTGCAGCAAGGAGAAGAGAGAAAGGTGAGTGTGTACTCAGGTGGAGGGAGACAGGAGCTCCCCTTCCCACTCCCGTACTGCTCAGTGGCCCTTAAGGTAGAGACAGGGAGCAGAGGTAGCAGCATGTCCACATGCGTGGTGGTCCCTTTACTGCCACCAAGCCAAGTCCATAGTGAGGGTCCAAGGAAGAGGGAGGATAAAGACCTTAGCTTGGCCCAGACAGGTTCTTTTGTTTGTTTTCCAAACAGCTTCTTGACCTTAATTTCAGAAAAGAATGAGACCAAGCAAGTGAGAGACATCGGCTGATTTATTAGGTTTGGGAGAGGTCGGAAGGAGTGCTGACATTTCACTGACCCAGGAGTGGATGTCTATCCTGGAACAGAAAATTGCCACAAAGAAGATGGCCATCAGTCAGGTCACAGTGACTCTGCCACCCAGGGAGCACCACCAGCAGAATTAGGTCACATCTGGATGTTGGGGTCCTAACTCCCAGGACCTCCAAATGTGCCTGTATCTGGAGACAGGACCTTTAAAGAGGCAATGAGATTACTAGGGTGACCCTAATCCAGTGCTGTGACCAGGATCCTGGTAAGAGATGAGGATGTGACACACAGAAAGTGCCATCTACACCCCAGGGATGGTGGCCTCAGAAGGAACCATACCTGCTCCCTCCTTGACCTTGGACTTCTACCTTTAGTCATGAGACAATACACATGTATTACTAAGGCTTTCTGCTTAGTGAGTCTTTGTTGTGGTACGTGAGCCAGCTAATGTGCTGATCCAAACCCAGAGTTGTTGACATGGTCACTGGCCGGCAGGCAGGGGAGGATGGAGGACTCCCAAGGAAAAGACATAGTGGCCTTAAGAGTGGGCAGCACTCTTAAGGCCTAGGCAAGTCATGGGCCTGGGTGTGCACTGGATACTCAGCCACTTTCTATGGAAGGGAAAAACTACAAGAGAAATTGTTATTTTTAAAACTTCATTCTTTTGAAACTGCCTAGATCTGTAGCTGCGTCCTGGCTCCATAATTGCCCTCTTGACCCCTGTGAGCATGAGAGCATAACAAAACCTGCAGGATGCCCGATTGTACCACTGTGCAAAGCTTCATGAACTGATGATCGTTAATCCACCCTTGTAGCCATGATCTCACCATACAGCTAAGCAGAAGAGCTGCAGGCTACTCTGTCTTGCCTTTGTACCTCTGGCTTGTGTACCATGTGAGGCCACCAGAGATCAGTGCCTGCCTGGTGTTCTTGGAGTGATCCTGGTCAGGGCCCATGCATGTAAAGAAATCTGCCTGCTAATCTTGGCTGTTGTTGTAGTGCTACCGCTTGCAGCTGCACCCCGTGCCTATGAGACACAGCTCTGCCACTAAGCCCAGGGTCCTGCTGTGCTGGGGACCACCTGGAGGCTGGAACAGCCAGGGAAGCATCATCCTCCACAGAATGTGGGTTGCCTTTAATGAGTGCCTACTCCACCCCTGGGCTTTCTCCAGTGTCCCTGAGGGAGGCTGCAGTCTGGTCCAAGTTGTCAAAGGAGGCCTGTGTACTGTGCTCTGAGTGGGGATCAGCTCCATTTCAGCATGTACACACATGCTGTGTGTGTGTGTGTGTGTGTGTGTGTGTGTGTGTGTGTGTGTGTTCATCTTCATCAGAAAAGTAATGCTAAGCACCAAAAGCTATAAAAAAAAAAAGAAACTTCTCAAACTATCATTAGCAGAGGCTATACCAGGAGAGGAACCCCAGTAGTCAAAGGACAGAGGATTTACTTCTGTTGTGGGTTTCTGGGAATACTTGAAGCACACCCAAAATCTTTTGGGGAAGTTGAGGCTGTTCTATATGGACTTGAATGTCAAGAAATCAGTGTTGGTGCTTTGCACTGCCACCCTGGCTCTACCTCTTATGTGCTAGGATCACAGGCATGCACCACTGTTCCTGGATCCTGAGGCCTTTGAATGCCTGAAATGAAATGGGGTTCATAGCTTGAAGCCACTGGTACTTCAATAGGCAGAAAACATACAGTGAGGAGATGGAAGGAGAATCTTATTCCATCATCTAAGACCACTTTCAACTCTGCCAATCACAGAGTAATGGTATGAGCGTCTTTGTACCTCCAGCTTGTTGCGTATCAGGTGAGAGCCCTAGACCACCAGTGCCTCCTCCCTCTCTCCCTTTCTATAAATAAGTTGAAGTTCTCCCACCAATAGCAATAAAAAAGTCCTAGCTAAGTACATACTCCCAAAGGTCACTGATTTCACTGGCTCCACTGTCCTTTCCCTATCCGCAGACAATGGCCACCATCTACTCAGCTTCTACAACCTAGTCTTGCATACCTGGTCTGGATATGTCAGTTGGGTTTCCCTGACTATAATAAGTGACGGAAATAAATCAACTTAACAAGAGGAAAGTTGTCTATTAGCTTGGATTTCAGAGGCTTCTGTCTATAACTGGCTGCTTTTGATCTCTGATGAGAGAGCATGCCTTGGAGGGAGCACATGGGGAGAGGAGGCTGTTCACATCATGGCATGATTGAACAACACAGGATGAAGAGGGGCTGGGGTCCCCTCAAAGGCATATTCCAATGATCAATGCCCTGTCACTAGGCCCTCTCTCCTAAGGTGCCACTATTTGCTAATACTGCCATGGGCTATCAGTGTCCAAGCTGTCAGGGTAAAGCACTGGCTGGGGAGATAGCTTGGCAGTCTAAGCGCCTGTTTGCCAAGTATAACATCCCGAGTTTGATCCCCAGTACCACATGCCATGCCTACCCTGGGTTCTGGGTGTGCAGTGCCAGCCCCGAAACCTGGTGTGGTAGCACACGCCTATAATCCCAGTGCTGGGGAGGATGAGACAGGAGAATCACTACAAGTCTGAACTGTGTAGCCAGGCCCTGAAGCAAAAGAATAAAAACAAAAGCAAAATAAAAAAACAGACAGACAAACTATAGCACTGATCCTGTGCACATGCACACACACAAACACACACACACACACACACACACACACACACACACATGGGACATGTGTGATTATTGTGTTGCAAGTTTTAATTTCTATCTGCCCCTACCTTCCTCAAGTGATAGTAAAATAAAACATTATTTAGACCAAAAATGTTGATGTATGCAGGTACAGCAATGTCAATTTAACCTCTTCTTTTCTTCGGGGGGGGGGGTCTTTTTGAGACAAAGTCTCACTGTGCAGTTCAGGCTGGCCTTGAGCTCACTTTTGTAGCTCGGGCTGGTCTCGAACTCATACCAACCCTCCTGCCTCAGCCTCCCAAGTGCTGGGATTACAGGTGTGCACCACCACGCTGGCTTAACCTCTTCTTAATATGAAAAGTTCCAGTAAAGACTAACTTTCCCACACATACACTCTTCCCATTAACCTGATGGTAGGCTCTGACTTGCCTGGCCTGTAGGCCTTTGAAAGTCGCAATCACCTTAATGAAGGGTTGCGCAAAGAGTGAGAAACTGGATCTAAGCTACGGGTTTCTCAACCCTCTTAAAAACTGAGCCCAGAAGTTAGAGTTCTGAATTCACTGGGAATTCTCCAGAGATTCCAGACCTCTAGTTAGAGTCCCAGTCCTTCTCAAAGCAGGGCTTATGGCTCAGGTGGCTTCAAGAGTGGGGCCAGGTTTCTCAGACTTCAATTTGTTTTTCTTGGCTTCTTGCTTGTTGGGAGTGTTAGTTACTTAACCCGTGCATATAGGCTCAAACCGACCGATCTAAGGGCTCAATGAATTTCATTTGGGCCTTAAAGAAATTAGACAGAAAGGGAACAATCATTTTGAGGAAGGTGAAGAGCTAGGACTTAAGAAAGTGCTGACATTTTGGTAGCTTCCCATGAATTTCTGAAATGCCTTGCAATCTCAGTGAGACCATCTAATTTATTTGTTTATTTATTTATTTTTATGGCTGGCTCAGCCTACCCTGAGGGCAGGGCTGGAGCAGCATGTGGTGCCGGGGATCGAACTGCAGTCCCTGAAGCCGCCCAAGCCTTCGCAAGCAGGTGCTTTAGACCACTGAGTCATCCCGCCAGGCCCAAAACCATCTAATTTAATAGGTTCTGTCCTCTCTAGGGTACAAGACCCAAGAGACATCACTGAATTGTCACAGGTTTTATAAGCTGACATTAGTTAGGCTTACATGAGTTAATTTTTATTTATGATGCAAAGGTGGAAGCAAGGCTTATTTGACGCATAGAATTCCATTATTCTGGTACTATTTCTTTCTCCACTGAGTCACTTTTGCATCTCTGCTGACAATTATGTGTATGAAGATCTCTCCCCGAGTTCTTTCTTTCTCAGGTCATTGATTTATCTTGTCTGCTCCTATACCAGTTCTGCCCCCACCCAGCTACTCTAGCCTGACAGTACATCATGGAATCAGGTGGAGTGAGTCCTACTTCACTCCTGCTCAGGCCTATTCTATTCAGACGTGGTAAGACCAAATTTCAAAACTCACATCTTCATTAGCCAGTTTTCTGTTACTATAGCAAAATACCAGAGACAATGACTCATAAAACAAAGAGATGCATTTTGGCTCACAGTTTTTGGCATTTCAGTCCAGGATTAATAACTCAGTCTGTGGCCAAACAGACATCGTGGCAGGAATGTGCAGAAGAATGGCAGCACTCACAACGTGGCCAGGAGCAAAACAGAAGAGGAAGACACGCCAGCTTCCAGTGACTTACCTTTCTCCAACCAGTCTCCGCCTCTTCAGAAGTCCACCAATCCCCAGTGACACCACTCTGGGACCAGCTTTTAACACAGAGTCCTTTGGGAGGCACTCCAGATCCAAGCTATAGTGATGCCTTGATGAGACTGAGTTTTCTCAGTTGTAAACATGATATTTCACCATGTACATGTAGTTGTTTATTTCATGAGAATAACATTTTAGGGTGCAGATGCCATCTATATTTCTATACTTTAGTATACTGCTACTGATAGTTGTTCTGTTTTATTTTATTATTCTATTTTTATTATTTTATATTTTAGGGAAGGGTCTGTAGGATGCTCAGGGTCTCACTACTAGATCAGATTCGTAGTGATCTGCCTGTTTACAGCCTCCAAAGAACTGGGATTACAGGCACATGCCATCATGCCCAGCCTCAAAAGAGCCATCTTTTTTTTTTTTTTTTTTCTTTTCTTTTTGTGGTACTAGGGATTGAACTCTAGACCTTGCACTTGCCAGGCAGGTGTTTATGCTACTGAGCTATATCCCGAACCCTGTTTTATTTGAGATAGGGTCCTGCTATGTATTTCACACTGTCCTTAGACTCAAAGTGATCCTCCTGCCTCAGCCTCCCAAGTAGTGGGATTACAGGCATGAACCACCATGCTTAGTCCTGTGAGTTTAAAAAAAAAATCAACAAACATGTGTTCATTGCTGTTATTTAGAAATATAACTGATTTTGGTATAAATAAACAAAAATTGTTACACTTGTTAATTTTAGTTGCTTTTCTGGATATTTTAAGTAGACTTTAACACCACCTGCAAATAAAATCAGTTAACTTTTTTTTATGCCTTTTTTTCTTTTTCCTTGTTTCAGGGGCCAGAGCTTCCAGTACAATGTTGAGGACACATTTTAGAAGCTGATTTGTTTGTTTTGTCCCCATTTCTAGGCAGAACACATTTAGTCTGTTTTCATTAACTATAACACTAGTTTCAGCTTGTTGTTTTGTATTTTATAGAAACCCTGAAGATTAAGGAGCTTTCTTCTGTATCTAGTTCACTGGCATTGTTGTTGAAGACTTGAATTTTGCTTTATGCTTTTTAGCATTTATCAGTCAGATCAAATGGCTTTCTGTTTTTTAGTCTGTTGCTCTGACCAAGTATACTGATTAATTTTCAAATTTGTAGCCAGTCGTATTGTTGGGATAAACTCCAGGATTTATGATCCCTTTTTATATATTGCTGGATATAACTTGCTAATCTTTTTGAACTTTTGTTAGTATATTCACGAAAGATTATAATCTGTCACTCTCCTTTAAAGTGTTTGTGTCTAGCTTTAAGACTGGGGCAGTTCTGGCCTCCTAAGCTGAGTTGGAAAGTGTTCCCTTTATTTGCTAGAGAAGTTAGTGGAGAACCGGTATTGTGTTTCTTTTGTGTGTAAGATTCATCAGTAAAGCCATCGGACCTTAGGTTTTCTCTGGAAAGTTTAATTCTACAAATTAATCTTTCTTTTTTAGATATAGAATTATTCATTCTTAAACTTTTTTTTCTTGAGTGAGCTGTCATATTTTGTGTCTTTGTCCATTGTATCTATGTAGTTAAATTTGTGAACATAAAATTTTAATATCCCTCTTAAGGCTACGTGAGTTTTCCCATTAAGGGTAGCCACCATAGTCATTTTAGACATTTCATGATGAGGCTAAAATGAGGACATTAGGATTCGTCCTCATCCAAAGTGACTGATGTTCTTGTGAAGAAGAAAAAAATCTGGGCAGAGACAGATGAGTGTACACAGAGAATCACATGTAAAGATAAAGGCAGAGTCTGAATGGTGCTGTAACTATGAGCCAAAGAATGCCGGAAGTTGCCAATCAGACACCAGAAGCCAGGGGACATGTCTAGAGTAGATTGCCTCTCACAGCCTCTAGAGGAATCCATTCCTGCCTTCACACTGATCTTGGGGACACCTTCCAGAACTGTGAGGAGATACATTTTGTTGTTTCAATCACCTGTTTATGTCAGTGTGTTAGAAATGAATGCAAAGTCAATTTGTGAAAACAAAATATCATAGCCTATGCTGCTGTTATATTTTCATTTTTATTAAATTAACCTTGGCTGGGCCTGGTGGCACATGCCTGTAATCCCAGCACTTTGGATGCTCAGGCAGGAGAATCAGTGCGAGTTTGAGACCAGCCTGGGATACAAAAGTGAGGGCAAGGCCAGCCTCAACTGCATCACAAGACCCTGTCTCAAAAAGATGAAAAACAAAACAAAATAAAAACAAAACAAACAAACAAACAAACAAAACTAACCTAACTTTTTCCCTGTCAGATGTTTTGACATTAATCTTCAAAGATAATAGAGAGCATTTCAATAAATAGTTTGTAATCTGATTTGCTCTCTATTTTGAGTTAAGGTAAAAAAAATTTTTTTTTTTTAGATATTTCAGTACCCCTGAAAAGCCACATGGCAGTTGCCAGTCATTCTTCCTCTCCTTTCGCAAACACCAGCCATAAAGGAACTTCCAATGTGCTTTTGGCTGCTGTAGACCTGCCCATTCTGCCCCTCTCACACACGAAGTCACACAGGATGTGGTCTCTTTTACAGTGTATTCAAGGTTCATCCATGGAGTATATTGCAATGCTTTTTTTTTTTTTTTAAATCCCCAAATAATACTTTATTTTGCAAGTATAGCAGTTTCATTTAGTCATTCATTAGACATTTGGTTGCTTCTACTTTTTGGCTATTAGGAACAATGCTTCTATGAATATTTACGTACAAGTTTTAGTGTGGCCTAATTTTCCAATTCCTTTGGGCATACTCCTAGTAGTGGAATTGCTAAGTTACAGGTAATTCTATTTTGGATCCACAGAGGTGCAGCAAGGCTGTTTTCCAAAGTGTACCATTTGCATTCCCACCAGAAGTGTACAGAGACACTCGGGTCAAATAACTGTTGAGGGGTTACTCCTACATTCTCAGTTCTATCACAGCCCATGAGGATAACCTGTACAACACCACATTATCTTTTTTTTTGCAGGACTGGGGTTGGAACTCACCACCTTGCACTTGCCACACAGGCAGTTGTGCCACGGAGCTATCTCCCTGGCCCCTACAACCTTTCATTTCTCCCTAAATTTTATAATTAGTTGATCATGTCCCACCAGCTAAGATTTTGCTAAGATTTTGATTGGACTTGTTCACCTTAATTTTAAGTGTTTCAATCCATGACCATGGATGGGTGTCTTTCTATTTATTTAGATCTTTTCAACAATCTTGTGTAGTTTTCAGCAGAAATATTTGTGTGTTTTTGGTTAAACTTGATCTATTCATTCATTCATTCATTCATTCATTCATTCATTCATTCACTTCTATCAGTGCTTCAAAGCACCTAAAGCACCTGCTTAGGCAAGCTTAGGCAACCACAGGGACTGTGGTTCGATCCCTGGCACCACAGGCTGTGCTAGCTCAACCCCCAGGGCAAGCTGAGCCGGCCCTAATATAAAAAGCCTTAAGATGGACAGCAAAGTAGCTCAGCAATATAAGTTCCTGCCTGACATGTACAACACCCTGAATCCAATTCCTGGCACAAAAAAAGTGAAAAAAAAAAAAGCATCAAAAATTTTCAACAAGAAAAGAAAAAAAATTTTTTTCAACAAGCCAGGTGTGGTGGCTCACGCCTGTAATCCCAGCACTCGAGAGGCTGAGGCAGGAGGATTGGTGCGAGTTTGAGACCAGCGCGGGCTACAAAAGTGAGCTCAAGGCCAGCCTCAACTGCATAGCAAGACCTTATCTCAAAAAGATCAAAAAAATTTTTTTTCAACATTAATTGTTTTTTGTGTACTAAGTCTAAAAAAGAAAAAAAATCATATAAGAAATACAATGAAAATACCATTCCACACACAAAAAAAATCTTTACTTCAGTTATCATAGCTATGGCAATCTGCACATGTGACAGACATGTCCCATACACACGATTGCTTACATGACAGCCCATGTATTTTGCTCCTTTGAATGTTTTATAGGACATACTTGATATCTCAGTGGTCTTGATGTTTTATCAGGATCTTATTATATAGTGTATAGTTAATGAGAACATAAAATATCAATAAAATAAACCATTAAATTCTAGGCATTTAGACTAGACATTAACATTTTTATATAAGCTGTTTAGTTGCTTACAAAACATAAAAGACAGCATCAAAAAGTAAAAGCTTTTGTAAAGTACAGTGTAAATATGAAGAAAAATCTACTGAAGAAGTAATGCTTTGCTTCAACTGTCATACCCAAAGCTGTCTTCACAGATGAGAAGAAAATGGTCCATACCCAGGTGTCACTCACCTTGCTAATATGTATGCTTTCTTTTCCTGTCTTTTATTAGACACAATTAGACATAGTACCAGGGATTGAATTAAGGAGCTTGCAATTGTCAGGCAGGCACTTATGCTACTGAGCTATCTCCCCTGCTTTCCTGTCCTTTCTTGTAAGGTGCAATTTTCCCTGGTGTGAATTCTTTTATGTAATTTGCAATAAATTTCTGTAACAAAACTCCCCCAAGTAGTTTACATACAGTTCTCTAAGCTTTTGCAGGAAAAGCTTTCCCACATTGCTTACATATACAGATTTTCTATATGGCATGGATTTTTTCGTGTTTCTGACAATCAACATATGTGAGGGGGGCTGGGGAGATAGCTCCGAGGCACAAGTGCCTGCTGGGCAAGTGCAAGGTCGTGAGTTCCAACCCTGGTCCCACAAAAAAAAAAAAAAAAAAAAAAAAAAAAAAAAAAAAAAAAAAAAAAAAAAAAAAAAAAAAAAAAAAAAAAAAAAAAAAAAAAAAAAAAAAAAAAAAAAAAAAAAAAAAAAAAAAAAAAAAAAAAAAAAAAAAAAAACCAAAAAAAACATATGTGAGGAAAGTTTTACCACATTGCTTACATTTAGGGCTTCTCCTCAGTGTGAAGCCTTGTGTGTGCTTTTTTATTTTTTATAGATTTAATTTTATTTTAAAGAGTAAAAATAGTGGAAACAAAGATACAAAAAACAGTAACAAGTAAGAATACATATAGTACAGAATTTCAAACCAAGAACTATTTAACAATGGTTGTATTACATATTTTCATCATCAAATCAGTTTAGATCAACAGACATAGGTATGTAAGACTGATCAAACAATTAAACATTAACATTTTCAATAAACCTTAATTTTTTTAACTCTTTCAAATATATTTTGCATTTAACTCGCTCTTCTAAAAAAAATTATAGGGGTTGAGGATGCAAAAAACGCAAGGTCCTGAGATTGATTCCTGGTACCATCCAAAATTTATTTATTTATTTATTTATTTATTTATTTATTTATTTATTTATTTATTTGAGTCCTAACACTAGGAAGACTATACGATATTTCCATATGTAGGTCTGGTTGATTTCACTTATAAGTATACATTCAAGATACATCAATTTATATATGGCGTCTTCTAGTTTATCATTCTTTATAGCTGAGTAATATTCCATTTTATGAAAATATCACATCTTTTTCAACCATTCTTCAGATAGTGGGATTTTGGTTATTTCCAGGATTTTTTTTATCCCAAATTGTGCTGCTATGAACATAGGTGCACAGATATCACTATGATATGATGTTTTCAGTTCTTCTGGGAAAATTCCCAGTAGGGGGATAGCTGCATTGAGTGGGATTTCCAATTATAGTTTTTTAAGGAGTTTCCACCCTGCTTTCCATAATTGTTACACCAGTCTGCATTCTCACCAGCAGTGGAGAAGGGTTCCTCTTTCCCCACAGCCTCTCCAACATTTGTTGTTGGTTGATTTCTTTATGGTAGCAAAATTCTTGCCGGGGTGAGATGGCATCTAAGTGTTGTTTTGTTTTGCATTTCATGAATGGCTAGCGATGTTGAGCACTTCTTCATGTACTTATAGGTTTGTTGAATTTTTTTCTCTGAGAAGTGTGTGTTCATCTCGGATGCCCATTTCTGGATTGAATCTTTGCATTTTGGGACCCTAATGGTTTTTAGTTCTTTATAAATTCTAGATAGAAGACCTTTGTCTGAATACATATTAGTTTAACCTTTTTTGAAATTTGTGGGTTGTGTTTTAACTCTGTTGGTAATTTCTTTTGATGTGCAGAAGCTTCTTAGCCAGAGGAGGCCCTATTTGTTGATGCTTTCAACTGTTAAACGTGCATTTTAATTTTTGTCCATGAACTTTTGTCCATGTCTTCAAGATTTCCTCCCACTTTCTCTTCCAGGAGATTTAATGTTTCTCTTTTAATATTTAGATCTTTAATCCATTTTGATTAGTTTAGTGCATGGTGATAGGCCTGGGTCAACTTTTAGTTTTTGACACGTGGAGAGCCAGTTTTTCCAGCACCATTTGTTAAAGAGGCTATCTTTTTTCCAGTAAACATGTTTGGTCCCTTTGTCAAAAGTAAGGTTGCTGAGTGTGTTTGTATTTGCTTCTGAATCTTCTAATCTATTCCATTGATCTTCAGGTCTATTTTTTTGCTAATACTGTGCTGCTTTTATCACAGTAGTTCTGTAGTATAATTTGAGGTCAGGTATTGTAATGCCTCCTGCCTTACCTTTGTTGCCCAGGATTTTCTTTGCAATTCTGGGTCTTTTTTTTGGTTCCAAAAAATTTAGAATAATTTCTCCAGGTCTGGTAGGTATGTTGATTGTATTTTGATAGGAATTGCATTAAATCTGTATAACAGTTTAGGAAGTATGGCCATTTTCACAATGTTGTTTTCCTATCCAGGAGCAGGGAATATTGTTCCATTTTCTGAAATCCTCTAGGATCTCTTTTTTTCAGAGTACTGCAATTTTCATTGAAAAGATCTTTTACTTTTTTAGTTTAATTCCTAAGTATTTCATTTTCTTTGGTGCTATCGTAAAAGGTATTATTTCTCTAACTTCTCTCTCAGTGTGTTATCTGTGTAGAGGAATGCTATTGGCTTTTGTGTGTTGACTTTGTAACCTGCTGTGCTACTGAATTTGTATATTAATTCTCGTAGCTTGTTGGTGGAGTTTTTGGGGTCTTCCAGATAAATTATCACATCATCTGCAGATAATGATAATTTACCTTCTTCCTTACCTATTTTTATTCCTTTTATTTCTCTCTCTTGTCTAATGGCTGTAGTGTTTCCAGAACTATATTGAATAGGAGTGGTGATAGAGGACATCCTTTTCTTGTACTAGATTTGAGAGCAAAAGGCTTCAGTTTTCCCCATTTAGAATTTTGTTAGTTGTTGGATTATCATAGTTGGCTTTTATCAGCTTGAGGTAGAGGCCCTTTATTCCAAGTTTCTGCAGGATTTTTAGCATGAATGAATGTTGAACTTTGTCAAAAGCCTTTTCTGCATCGAGACAATCATTTGGTTTTTGGCTTCGGCTCTATTGATATAGTGTATAACATTTACAGATTTGCATATATTGAACCATCCTTGCATCCCTGGGATGAATTGTACCTGGTCATAGTGTATTATTTTCTTAATGATTTGCTGTGTTCTATTTGTGAGGATTTTATTTAGGATTTTTGCATCTATGTTTATGAGAGAGTTTGGCGTGTGGTTTTCTTTTTTAATTGCATCCTTCTCTGGTTTGCGTATCAATATAATTCTTGCTTCCAGGAATGATTTTGTGAGGATTGTTTCCTTTTGAATTTCATTGAAGAGTTTGAAGACTATTACGATTATATCTTCTGTAAATTTCTTGTAGAATTCAGTGGTGAATCCATCAGGACCTGAATTTTTCTTTGCTAGTAGATTTTTTTTTTTTTAACATTTTGCATTTCTTTGGCTGTTATTGGATTGTTGAGCATTTGTATATCTTCTTGATTCAGTTTTGGTAATTTGTACCTTTCTAGGAATCTGTCCATTTCATCTGTGTCTTCAATCCTGTTAGAGCTAAGATTCTTAAAGTAGCAATGAATCTCCACTGGGTCTGTAGAAATTTCACCCTTTTTATTCCTTATTGCTTGAATTTGAGTTTTTTCTTTTCTCTTTTTGATAAAGTTAGCTAGGGAGTTATTATCTTTATTTATTTTTTCAAATAACCAGCTTTTTGATTCATTAATTCTTGTATTGTTTTCTCTATCTTGATTGAATTAATTTTGGCTCTAATCTTTATAATTTCCTCCCATCTTTGGGCCATGTATTTGGTTTGCTCTTCCTTTTCTAGATGATCAAGGTGCAGCATTATAGTATTTATTTATTTATTCTCATTTGGTTTTCTTAATGTGTGAGTTCAGAACTATACATTTCCCTCTAAGATCTGCTTTCATTACATCCCATAAATTCTGATAAGTTGTCTTTGAATTTTCATTAAATTGTGGATATTGTTTAATTTCATCTGCAAATAATGACAGTTTGCTGAAGAGGGCGCTGTTTAATTTCCATGTGCTTATAGGGTTGTTTCGATTTCTTTTGTCATTTATTTCCAGTTTCATTGCACTGTGGTCAGATAATATGCATGGGATAATTTCTGTTTTGTTGCATACACATAAGCACGACCTATGGATTAGTATGTGGTCTATTTTAGAAAATGTCCCATGAGCAGCTGAAAAAAATGTTTATTGAGAAGTGGCTGGGTGGAACACTCTGTATATGTCCACTAAATCCATTTGTTCCAAGTACTGGTTCAGTTCTGTTATTTCTTTGCTAACTTTCTGTCTGTTTGACCTATCTTTTTGGGATAAGGGGGTATTAAGGTCTCCTAATAGGGTTATTGTATTGGATATTAGAGTTTTCAAGTCCACTAAGATTTCGCTAATATAGCTGGGTGCTCCCATGTTGGGTGCATTCATATTTATGAGTGTTATCTCTTCCTCTTGATTTTTTTCCCTAACCAGTATGTAGTGGCCTTCTTTATCTCATTTGATCATTCTTGGTTTGGAATTGAGACTATCTAAGATTAGGATTGTTACCCCTGCCTTTTTTTTGAGGTGCTGGGACATGTAGTATTGTTTTTCATCCTTTCGCTTTCAGCTTATGGATTTCTTTATGAGTTAAGTGTGTTTCTTGTATACAACATATTTTTGGGTTCTTCCTTCCTAATCCACTGTGCCAGTCTAATTTGTTTCAATTGTTGAATTAAGACCATTTACACTAATGGTTATAACTGAGATATATTAATTTGTGCTTGCTGTGTTATTTACCTGCCATTGATTACCTCTTTTATCTCCTGTGTTTAACTTTTTGCCCTGTTGGGTGAGTTCTTTCCATTCCCATTTGTGGAGTTCTGGTCATTTTGGTCTCTCTCTAGGATATCTTTTAGTAGTCTGTGTAGGGTGAGCTTTGGCATCATGAAATTCTTTAGCTGTTCTTTGTCATGGGTGTATGTTACTTCTCCATCAAACCTGAAAGAGAGCTTTGTAGGGTATAGAAGTCTGGGCTGGAATTTGTTTTCATGGAGGACTTGAAGAACTCTGCTTCATATTCTTCTTGACTTCATTGTTTGTGAAGAGAAATTTGCCATGATTCTGATGGGTTTTCCTTTAAATGTGATCTGTTTCTTTTCTCTAGAAGCTTTTAGTATGGTATTTTTGTGCTGGATTTCTGGAATCTTGACTATTATATGTCTGGGTGTGTTTTTAATTGGGTTGATGTTATTTGGAGTTCTATATGCTTCAGTCACTTTACTGCCATATTGTCTCCCCGTATTTGGGAAGTTTTTTGCTAATACTTCTGCCCATATTCTTTTCATATCATTTGTATTGACTCCTTTCTTGTTGATACCTATTAATCTCATGCTGTTCATCTTTGCATCATCTTGTAGATGCTGAATAATTTTTTCCTGCATCTAGTTGTTTTTAAGAGATTCTTTCTTACCAATTTTTTTTTTATCAGTGTCTTTTTCAGAAGCAGTTATTAACTTTTTCATTATGGTTAGCCTTTCTTTTTTTACTTCAGAAATTATTTCTGATCTGATTTCCTCTCTACCTGTTATAGTTCATGTCTAGTTGTCCCCCGAACTAGACATGCAATCATGGGCGGGGACTTCTGGAGTTTGAGGCTTGAATGATGATCCACTGGGATTATGTGTTTTACTACTGTTGGGATTATGGTCTGAGTATTGCTGAGACTATGGGTGTGGCCTGAGACAATAGGCTAAGGCAGAGAGCCTGATATAATTTAAAAAGAGAGTCAGAGAGACAGACTAGAGCTGTTGCTCTCTGCTCCCCTGGTTGGTCGGTTGCCTCTGTCGCGATTGTTGCTGTTCTGCCGCCATGAACTGGATGCTCTCTGTCCTGTTCCACTCAGCCTTGGGCCAGCCGAAAATGGACTGAACCCTCCAGTAATTGTGAGCTAATAAACCTTTCCTTCCTTCATTTTGAGTGTCAAGTATTTGTCCCAGCAATGAGAGAAGAGTAACTAAGACACTGCCATTCTGCAGTTATCTTTTTACTTCAGATGCTATTAATTCGGGAAGTTCTTTAACTTCACAGATTATTTCCTCTATACCTATTTGCAGTTGTTTCTTTACTTTAGATGCTATTAATTCAGAGGTTTCCTTTTTTGCTTCAGCAATTACTTCTGACCTGATTTCCTCTATACCTTTCTGCAGTTGTTTCTTTACTTCAGACACTATTAATTCAGAGATTTAGGCTATGTAATTCTCATTTTCTTCTATGTTAGTGTCTGCTGTATTTTTTAGGGGTGGCGTGGGGCCTGAGATTACATTTTGCTCCAGCTCTTTTTCATTGTGTAGAGCACTGTCCTCTGACCTTTGATACAGAGCTTGGTGTAATTATACCTTTAACATAATTCTTCTCCAAAGTAGATTGTATGGTTAAGGCAGTTATACTTTTATATTTACAGAACTACAGTTAGGAACTGTAATAGTGGGTACTGATATTTAGAAGTTGACAAACTGTTGTAACTAATGAGCTTGTATTTTACACAGTAAGAGCAAACTTTATGTCTGTGTAGCTCAGCTGATATTAAATTGAGAGTTTGAGCCGGGCATGGTGGTGCATGCCTGTAATTCCAGCACTCCGGAGGCTGAGGCAGGAGGATTGGTGCGAGTTCGAGACCAGCCTGGGCTACAACAGTGAGCTCAAGGCCAGCCTGAACTGCATAGCGAGACCCTGCCTCAAAAAGACAAAAATAAATAAATAAATAAATAAATTGAGAGTTTGTATTTAATTTAGTTCACTTAAGTTCTGTCTGATTACCTCCCTTTGACATACCTGGGAGGGATGGGTCCAGAGAAGGTGGAGGTTGGTCTGATGGGCCATGTGGCACAGGAAGTCGCTCCTGCGAGGCTCAGCAGATCTGGAGGATACAGAGGTCGGTCTGGCGTGCTGCATGGAACAAAAGTTGCTCCCACACGGCTTGGAGGAGCTGGAGGCTGGGGAGGTCAATGGGGCAGCTAATTTCCATCTCTTGGTTGGTATTCTCTATTTGATTAGATTTTGTTTTTATACCTTCCTTACTCCTCAGACATATTATCATTGTAGATCTGTGTTATAGTTTATGTTTGGTTGTCCACCCAAAGCCTCATGAGTCAGGGGGATGGGGACTTCTAGAGTTTGAGACTTGATCCATGATACCTAGGATTATAGGTTTTAGTACTGATGGGATTATGGGTCTAAGTACTTCTGGAGGAAGTACTCCTAAGGTGGAGGCTGAGGTGGAGAACCTCAGTGGAATATAAAGACAGAGACAGGTCAGAGCTGTTGCTCTGTGCTGCCCTGTTTGGCTGGCTACGTCTGCCGCCATTTTGTTGCTGTTCCGCCGCCATGAACTGGATGCTGTCTGCCCTGTTCCACTCAGCCTTGGACCAGCCGAATATGGACTGAAACCTTCACCAACTGTGAGCTAAATAAACCGTTCCTTCCTTCATTTTGAGTGTTGGGTACTTGTCCCAGCAATGAGTAAAAAAGTAACTAAGACAGTCTGGCATTTGTTTTGCTTATTAAAGCCAATATCTAGATCCTCTCATAGTGGTGTTTTTCTTTATCTTTTCAATATCACATAAAAGTTTTTCTGAGAAGTAGACATAATTGGTAATAAGCACAGAAGATCACATATCTTTAAAGCTAATTTCTAGTTGGTTGGGGGTCAGACTTAGATAAGAACACTTGGGGTTTCTTTTTTTAAATTTTTTTATTTTCATTTTATTTTTCTTGTTTCAGAACTTTTGTTTGTTTACTTATTTACTTTTATGGCTGGCTCAGCCTGCCCTGAGGGCAGGGCTGGAGCAGCATGTGGTGCTGGGGATCAAACCGCGGTCCCTGCAGCGGCTTAAGTTTTCCTAAGCGGGCGCTTTAGACCACTGAGCCATCCTGCTAGGCCCCACACTTGGGGTTTCTGACAAGGCTTCTGGAGGCCTCCAAGGTCAGCTCAGCAATGGTGAGATGACTGAAGACACCTGGCCTTCGATGAATCTGTGACAGGCACCATGTTCCATTTATGCTCTGAGACAAGTAGAAGACACCCTCCACTCCCATACAGGCTTGCAGACACATGGGCCTCAGAAACAGAGGCTGAACAGGCCCTGAAATCAGACCCGATGTTTGATGCACTTGTTCCTGTGAGAGGACCCAGAGAGTCAGAGTGGAGCTGCACATGCTGGGGCCTTAGTGACTCCTAGGAGAGTGTGAGGACCTGATGTCCCACTTGAGTGAATTTGTCACAACTCCTACTACCATGAGTCTGGCCCTTAGCCCCCTACTTCCTGGTCTTCTGCTCTCCACTGTACTCCATTAGTTTTGCTTTCTTTGGGTCAGTTCCCAGGCTTCCCAGGCTCCATGTGACTCTAGTCCACGTCTGCTCACAACCTGGCCTGCTGTCCTGCTGGCTCCCAGCATGAACTCAGGGTAGTTTCTGGGGGGTCCAAAGTGCAGGCTGCAGTTGTGGGGGCCACTGACTGGAAACCCATGGTATGGGGTGTCCTGGGGATAGATGAGAAGTACTGCTTGGCTCCTGCAGCCTGGAAGGGCAGTGGTCTCCTCCCTTCTGGTCCTGTGAGCCCTATATATAGGGAAGGAAGTGAGCTTGAAGCTGCACAGCTGAACATGGGATTCACACTCTTATCCCTGTGCTATGGGCGGTGCAGTTGTCATATACAGGGCAGCAGGGCCACACAGCTAATGACCTTGGGAGACAAGTCTAGTGGCTTCCTGTGGCTCCTGTGTCTCCTTCACCTCCCATTAGCTTGACTGCTGTCCTCAGTACCCACCACTTCCCTCTCCACTCACTCTTCTTGGTCAGTGAGCCCTTCATGGGCTGGCCGTGGGGAAGGGCAGACACAGCACATGAAGGAATCCAGTCTCATCACAGCAAAATGCAAAGTACAAACACAGGTCCCATGTCTGAGCTTCTTTGGGAAGCTGTGGAAACCCAGATAGTTGAGAATCAAGGGAGGTGCAAACTTACTGCTTCGTTGAGGACCTGTCACCAGCCCTGGGTATGAAACAGATATTTGGCAACAGCCTGTGATACAGTGTGCCACACTCAATATTTATTTTTCATTTTGTTTTTTTCACCAAGTGGACTCCCCAGCACCCTCCTGTCCCACTCAGGGCTCCCAGACAATCCCATGCGGCAGCAAGCTGGTGATAACTACACTTCTTTCAAAGAACCAAGCTCTTGAAGGTGTCTTCCGCCCAGGACACAGGTGTAGCTGATCAATCCCTATGAGGACACAACTCATTCAGTCCGAGTGTCACTGGATGACACCCTTCTTGTGGCATGGACACATAACCTCTGAAGAGAACACCCTTGGGTAGGTGCTTACAAAATGTAGAATACTGACTACAAAACTATCCCAAGATACCATGGCTCTTTCATGAGTTCATTTACTTCTGAACTGATACATTATTTGTCATTGGTTCTTCTTGCAGAGTTTTAGCATTTACAATTACTTAGACTTTTCTTTACAAACAGAGTTTGCTAATGATTCATGATCTCCATGAATGGAACACATCATTGTGTCTGGCCAAGCTCAGGCAGTGTCCCAAGGGCTCTGACAGGCTCCTGGGGGGGGGTCCCAGGATCTAGCTTCGTGCTGAGGTGTGTGGTTTGTGCTAGGTCTTTACACATTTTTCCATTCATTCGATTAAGATACATTTTCTTGTGTGTTTACTTTGTGGTGCCGGGGACTGAACCCAGGTCCTTAGGTGCACTGAACACATAGCTTCACTTCAGCTATGGCAACTGACAGTGATTAATCTGCCTCCGTGTACCAGGCTCTGGGCCACAGCTGAGGACACCCAGATAGCCATGATGCAGACCCTCCACAGTGAGACAAGCACTAACATGAAAGGCTCAGGGAACCAACAGGGACCCCCACCTTTGCCAGGAAAGTTTAGGACAAGTTAGTAGTGCCAGAGGGAATGAAGAAAATGAAATATTGTCTACATACTCATTTCTGATTATGAAAACCCAGTATGTTTCCTGGAACATTTCTGAACAAACAGTGACCCAGAGGAAATAAAAATCACTGGCTTCTGGGCAGGTCCTCAGTGTTCCCACAGGGCCATGTCCTAGTGCTGGTTGGCAGCTTATGCTGTCGGGAGGTGGTTAAATCTTAAGAGGAGGACCAGTAGGAGGCGGGAAGTCACTGTGGGAGTGTCCCAGAAGGTGACAGTGACAGTGACAGTGACAAGCCGACACCTTTTTCTTCCTCCTCCTCTCATGCCCAGCCATGAGGTCAGCAGTCTTCTCTCTCTCTCTCTCTCTCTCTCTCTCTCTCTCTCTCTCTCTCTCTTTTCTTTTTGGTCTTTTTGAGACAGGGTCTCATTGTGCAGTTAAGCCTGGCCTTGAGCTCACTTTGGTAGCCCAGGCTGGTCTCGAACTCACACAGATCCTCCTGCCTCAGCCTCCCAAGTGCTGGGATTACAGCAGTCTTTTCTTCCACTGAACACCATCTCGACAACCAGGGAATCCACCCCCAGTACTAGGGTGCAGAGTGCCTTTTCGCTGTGTAAGTCATGTCATGACTGAAAGCTGCCGAGCACATCACTGTGGTCTCAGTGCTCGAGTCCCTGCTAAGCTGTTCCTTTTCTTTTACGCCTTTTCTTACACATTCAACTCCTCACTTAGTGCAGTGCTGGAAAGCTTCTCTCTTTTCCCGTTGCCAACCATAGGTGGCTGCCTGCTCCACCACACAAAGCCCACACAGATTCCCCCTTCCTCCACATCTCCACCCTGTGGTCCCTCGGACCCATCTGACTAAGCCCACTGCCCCCCGTCCTGTGTCTCCCCAAACTTCCTTTTCATGGCTTTTGTTTCCAGGGCATCCTGGTGCCCTCTCATGCTTTCCTGTGGGAGGGCATCCATGTTACCTCAACCCGGCTCCTGCTCTCCCTGGGGGGGGCACCAGGCCCATCCTTGGTCCTCACTTTGTCCCACCCCTGCCAAGCCATGGCAGCTGGAGAAGTCAGCACTGCAGTAACCTTGCCGTACCTCAGCTAGGAGCTGCAAGAACCTGCCTATCCCTGAGGGGGAGACCTGACCTTTCCTACAGCCAAGCCTGGCTGGGCTGGGCCCCCTGGGAACCACCAGCACTGCCCTCCCCTGTTCCCCACTCTGAGGACTCTGTCACCTCACCCTCCTCCTCGTGGGTAATTCGCACCAGCCTCTGGGCTCCTTGGTGGCAGGTCCTCTGCAAATCCCACGCATCACTTTCTTGGCCCTGCCCTGGCCAGCCTTCCTGTGTCCAATGAAGTTGTGTTCGTCCTCACATCCACATCGGTGCTCAGGTCCTGGCCCAGGTGTTGGCTGCTTGGCTTCTCCAAATACGTGTCATGCTCCTCACAGCCACAGTAGGACCCAGAGTCTGGCTAAAGCTGGACATTTCCCCACTGAAATAGAGCAGGGCCGCTGTCAACAGCAGACTGTCGCCTTAAGACACTGTTTGTCCATAACTTGCAGAAACTATTTTTAAAACAACCCAAACATGTGCTGCCACAGTGAAAACCACAGAAATTAATCACACATACATACATACACACGCATGCTCACACTCCCCCTCCCCCACCGAGCACGAGGGTGGGCATATGTAGGACAGGGTGGTGACAGGCAGTGACCAAGTTAGCAAAGCAGCTATTCTGGATGGGTGTGCTGACCCTGATCTGGTGACCATAGTGGAGACAGGAAAAACTGTGGCCCCAGGAACTGGGCCTGGTGTTGACAGAGGAAGAGCCAGAGCTCTTTTGGGGAGGGGTGTAACACGGTGGGGAAGGGCTGTCTGCCTCACCACTGCTGCCGGGCTAGGTCCCCCTAGGATTCAGCCTGCAAAACAGCATGAAGATAAGCCTCAGCTTAGCTAGGTGGGCACTGTCAGCTGCCTAGGAAAGCACCTCAGCCCTCTCTTTCCTGCTTATTGTCACTATGACATCAACGAATTGTTTTCTCATTAAAAACGTAACTGCTGGTGCCCAGATAGACGCAAGGCCTGCTGCTGCTGCTGCTGTTGCTGCTGGTCCCCCTTTCTCATATCTGTGCCCAGTGTGCCCTTGCAGGCCTGTCTGTACCTAGTGCAGTCAACGCCAGGCACACACAGCTATCACGGGCGAGAAAATGACGCACGCATTGTGTCTTGGCCTTCCCACGCACTGGGATGCATTTTGTACCTTCCTGGGCAGGCACATGAGCCAGGCTGCCACCCTGCAAGCAAGCTCAGTTCTGTGTAAATCAGCTCGTTGGGGGAAGGGAGGGTGCAATGTCTCAGCTGCCAAGCTAGGTCCTGGAGGAGCAAGCTCCCTCAGGCCTGCTCCACAGTCAGCCGGTCTTGGGGACTCCAGCTCCTGACAGTGAGAAGTCACCACAGGCAGGACTTACAGCTTGAAAACAGGCTGTCTGTGCAGCAGGCAGCAGGATGAGCCAGGGGCTACTAAGGAACAGGGTGCTAAGGGCAGGTTTCAAGTCTTGGTTCAAAGCTGGGCTCTTAGCTAAGTCAACCTCTGAGCCTCTACTTTCTTAATTAAAAAAAAAAAAAAAAAAAAAAAAAAAAAAAAAAAAAAA
>PVJA010020136.1:26808-37467 GCA_004027025.1 Myocastor coypus | reverse complement strand
ATGTTTAATTGTTTGATCAATCTTATGTACCTATATGTATTAATCTAAACTGATCTGATGATGAAAATATGTAATATAACCATTGTTAAATTTAAACAATAAAAGAATTGAAAAAATAAATAAACAAAATAAAATGGTTAAGCATTAGAGCTGGAATTCTAGACTCAGGTTAGCTTAACTCTAAAGTTTGTAAATATGATACTCCAGTGTCCCTAAGAAAAAGAACATTAATGTCTATTCATTATTTTACAAATAAAATAACAAGTATGGGCCCGGCGGGATGACTCAGCGGTCTAAAGCGCCTGCTTGGGGAAGCTTGGGCGGCTTCAGGGACCGCGGTTCGATCCCCGGCACCACATGCTGCGCCAGCCCTGTCCTCGGGGCAGGCTGAGCCGGGTATAAAAATGAGTGAATAAACAAACAACGGTTCTGAAACAAGGGAAAAATAAATAAATAAATAAATAAAAATAATTAAAAAAAAAATAACAAGTATGATATATTTGCAAAACTTTTTTTTTTTTTGTACTGGGGATCAAACTGACGCCCTTGCATGACCAGGCAGGTGCTTATGACACTCAACTATAACCCCAGCCCACAAAAGGTTATTTAATTACACAATAATATTCATGAATCTCAAAGCACACACTAATGGGAACACTGTATGTGTTATCTACCTTATATCCATTCTTAGGTTTTACCAGGAAATCCTAAAAAAATTAAGGTCAGAAAAAGAAATCAATTAAAAATAGAAAATACGGCCTTTACCAGATATGTGTGTCACCTTTTTATAAAAGGTACCTAGTACACAGATTGAAGTGGCTGCTCAGGCAGAGACCAGGCCTGGAGGTTCAATCCCCAGCATGCAGAGCCAGCTCCAGCTCCAGGGGCGCACTGAGATAACAAATGAAACTCGGCATGGTGGCGTTGCCTACAATCCCAGCTCTTGGGAGGCTCACAACAGGAGGATCACTACAAGTGTGATCTATGCAGTGAGACCCTGTAGATCTTGTCCTAAATGCACTTAAAAACAAAAATCAAAACAAACAAACAAACCCTAGTATGGAAGACAGGCTCTTGGTGCACAGGAGAAAATATTTTATGTCTCCCCACTTAGAGACCTGAAGAATAAATCATCTTAGAAAGGTTGCTCCTATGGTAGCACCTTTGTGAATTTAGGTGATACACAGTATTTTGATACTTTGGATTCTTTTTTTTTTCCCCTCCAGTACCAGACATTGCTTCCAAGGCCTCTGTACTAAGCTCATCTCCAGCCCATTACTTTAAAAAAAAATTTTTAAACAAGGTCTTACTTGCTTCCTAAGTTGTCCAGACTAATCTACAATTCTTCTGCCTCAGCCTCTCAGAGTTCTAGGATTACAAGTATGTGCTAACATACCCAGCTATGTTTTCTTTTTTTTTTTTTTTTAAGCTGTGTTTTCTAATTGTGCTGCTTTTTTCCTTTGCATCAGAAAAGTATTAATAGGAAAAAAAAAGTATTAATAGGTAATGGGAGAAACAAAATTTTTATTACACAAATAACCTGAAATTTAAACACAAAAAGAGAATGTTATATAAAAGCCTTGTTTGCAGAGGATAAATTGGTAAATGTTGTGGGCTGGTGAGATGGCTCAGTGGTCTAAAGCACCTGCTTAGACAGGCTTAGGCAACGCAGGGACCGCAGTTTGATCTGAGCACCATATGCTGTGATAGCCTCACCCCCAGGGCAGGCCAAGTCTGCCATAATATAAATTTAAAAAATGATAAGAGTTGGGGCCAGTGAGATAGCTCAGCGGTCTAAAGCACCTGCTTAGCCAAGCTTAGGTAATAGCAGGGTCTGTGGTTCGAGCCCTGGCACCACTTGCTGTGCCAGCCCCACCCCCAGGGCAGGCTGAGACAGCCATAACATAAAGTTAAAAAAAAAAATCACAAATGTTATGGTGACTGAGACTTCCAGGTTTCAGTTTTTCTTTTTGCTTATTAAATAATAGGGAAAGCTACTCATGGTGACACACACTTGCCCTTCCAGCACGCTGGGAGGATAAGGCAGGATGATCACCAGTTAGAGCCCAGCCTGGGCAACTTAGTGAGACCCTATCTCAAATTTTAAAGACGGTTAAAGATTTAGATCAGTGTGAAGGCCCTCAGCTCAATGGCTAGTATCACCAAAACAATAGTAATGGTGACATGCCACATTCTGTTGTTCATAAACATGTTGAGATTTAGTGATGTACTTGAAATAAAAATGTCTCTAAAATTTAAGGATGGGGCTGGGGAGATAGCTCCGAGGCACAAGTGCCTGCTGGGCAAGTGCAAGGTCGTGAGTTTGAACCCTGGTCCCACAAAAAATAAAAATAAAAATAAATAAATAAATAAATAAATAAATAAAAATTTAAGGAAACACACACAAAAAATTTAGTTTTCAGAATGTGAGATCTAGCTGGGTGTGGTAGTGTACAGTTCCCTGCACTTGGGAGGCTGAGGCAGGAGGATCATTTCAAGTTCAACATCAGCCTGGGCTACAAAGTGAGCTCAAGGCCAAGCTGAGCTGCACAGTGAGACTGTCATACTTGGGGAGTTTTGTAAGGAGACAATACACTACAGGACTCATTTTGTAAGATTATTTTATAATCACCCAAAGAATCACATACAAAGAGTGCAGGAAATCTGTTCACATACTAAAAACCAAAGAATCCAGCTGAGATCTTAGATCCCAATATCCTGCACGAGTCCAGCTGAAAACCTAAAGCCAGTAACAAAGTCTCTCACAAGTCCAACTGGAGGCCTACAGCCCACAAGAGTGTTTCATTCAGGCCCACCTCATGGATCTACCCTGGAAAGGTCCAAGAGTCAGTGGCAGAAGCGAGAAAGTCTGTGCCAGTGGGACAGAGGGTCTGTGCTGGGAGGCTGAGGAATCTGAACTGGAACCAGGAAGTGATGCTCAAGGTAAGAACCAGAGCTCCCCCAAAATGAATCATAGCCATTCTCAGTGATGAGGAAGTCCCAAGCTCCTGCTCTCGCAAGAACAGTCAAATTCATCAGGAAAGCCAGCATGATAAGGTTCTCCAGCAGAACAGCCCACAAAACCCAGCAGCTCCCAACAGCTTCTCTAAGCACCGTAACAGCCTCAACAATCCTCAGGTGGGACTCCACACCCAGCGCCATATTAGCTCAACTCAGCTGGGTGTAGCAATTTACCCACCAGTTAACAATCCACTACAGAGACCTTGGCTCAAAAAGACAAATAAATAAATAAAATTCTGGAGTTGGATTTTTGTTGTTGTTATTCTGAGACAGGCTCTCACAACATAGTCAAGACTAGCCTGGAGGTCGCTCTGTACTAGTCTCAGCTCCAAGTTGAAATCCTCATGCCTCAGCCTCCTGGAGACTGGATTATAGGCATGTACCACATCACCTGCCAACAGAAACACATCCTAACTATGCTCTCCAAAAGCATAGGCACTAAAAAATAAATAAAAATTAAAAAAATAAAACCAACAAAGCACCATTTAACTGTAGGTCTTCAGTGTTTCCTCTGTATAATAAGTCTGTGCTTTCACAATAACAGAAAGTACTGCATGGACATCCGTGAATTGGGGACTGGTTACAGTATGTGCCTAGAGTAAATATAGTGTTTTTTTCTTTTTTTGGTGGTACTGGGGATTGAACTCAGGACCTTGTGCTTACCAAGCAAGCACTTATTCTATTGAACTATCTCCTCGGCCCTAAATGTAGTATCTTTAACCATATAATGGACATTTATCAGCAAAAGCGAAGGCAGTTCAAATTATACAAGGAAGTCACAATACAGTGTTTATAGTATAATCCAGCCTTGTTTTAAAAAATGAGTGTTTATGCATAAAATAATTGGTTTAATTGTAGTGTATGCTTCTTTGCTGACTTTTTAAAAATTTATTCACAATAACTATTTCAGGTCAGTTTGCAAACACAATCATCTTAAATTCAAAAACTGGAAGAGGAAAAGAACAAGTAACTACTGTAGATTGACTTTTGTGTCCAGGTTCGAGTTACAACCTAGAATTTAAAGTGAAATGATATCTGATCATGTCAAACTGCCAAATTACAGACATCAATGCTTGTAAGATTCCATACTTTCTACAATCAGTTAAAACTGCAGGCCAGGCTTCCTGATGCACATCTGCAATCCCAGCAATCAGGAGGCTGAGGCAGGGGGCTCACTGTGCATTTGAGGACAGCCTGAGTTACACAGGCAAGTTCAAGGCTATCCTGCACTGCAGTGAGGCCATGCCACAAAACAAAACACAGCAGGGTACTGTAGTACAGAGGTAATGCTCTATAGTCTGCATGTCTTAACATGTTATCATTGTCCACTGGTGTGCACTTTCTCAAGGTTGTCTGTTTCGTAAACAGCCTTAAAAGGCAAGTTTGCTATCAGCTCTAATAAGAGGTTTGAAGCCCCGGGCGTGGTGGCGCACTCCTGTAATCCCAGCACTCAGGAGGCTGAGGCAGGAGGACTGGTGCGAGTTCGAGACCAGCCTGGGCTACCAAAGTGAGCTCAAGGCCAGCCTAAACTGCATAGCGAGACCCTGTCTCAAAAAGACCCCCCCCAAAAAAGAGGTTTGAGTACCCCCAGCTCAGGGTCCCTGTCCTATAACACACTCCACATTCATGTGACTCTTGGTTGGCTTTGCATTACCCTGTAGAAACAAGCACCTGAAGAAACGGAAGCAAAATCACTACTATCCTGGCTACTGCTGCAATTCAGGTCTGACCTTGGAGTCTTGGGTTTTGTACAGAATTGTGGCAGGCTATTTATTGTTAAGACTGCCAACTCTGGTAAAATCTTTCCTCCTAGTTCTGCACATGTTTTAAATTATGCTTTTCCAAAATGCCACATGTTGCATTTGTTCTAGCCTAATATTTTACTGACCCTTCCATACTTACCAGCATTACTACTGTGGAACAACCGATAGAACACCTGCAGAAAAACAGCACAATTGTGTGTTAGAACACTTTACAGATTTTTGTGTCATTAAGGATTTGACTGAACCCCCAAACCCATTCAATTCATTACACTTAGTTTATGTATCAAAATATCTTTTTTTTTTTTTTTTTAGACGGTCTCACTATAGTTCAGGCTGGCCTCAAACTCTGTTATATTCTTGCCTCAGCCTCCTGAGTGCTGGGATTCTAGGAGTGTGCCAACACATTTGGCTTTAAAACACCTGAAAGGACCTCACATGAATGTTTCGAAGACAACATCCAAGTTTTTTAGCATTCTTATTTTATTAAAAAATTTGATCACCGAGCGCTGATTATGCCTTAAACATTAAGAATTTAAAATATAACTCTTATGTCCATCATTCCCTGGGTTTCTATAGTTAGGAGAGGGCTCTGCCCTTCACACTCAACCCAGGAGGAGCTCTGTGGGCCGCACACACCAAGCCTAGGCCTCGCACTCACACACCTGCCCGGTCCACCCCGAAGGTAGACGTCCAACCAGGCTGGGTGTCGACCGCCCACCAGGAGGCGTACACCCAGTGGGGAGGGAAGCAGCAGGCCAGCAGGGGCCCGGGGCTCCTCACTGACCTAGGCCGGCGTTAGCAGTCTACCAGGAAACTCGCGCCCGCCCCGCTCTGCTCGCAATGACACAGCCCCGGGGCGCGTCACGGTCCCTACCCACAAGCACTACCCCGCCATCCGCCCGGCCCCCGCTTCCGGCGCAGACGCAATCTCCGTTCTCCGCGGCAGGGTGGAGCGCGTTCCTGGATCCTTGGCAACGGCTGGCGTCACTTCCGGTGGCCGTTGCTAAGCAACCACGAGGCCTTGGAAACACCGAGGGTTGGATCCTGCTCCGCGCTGGTCTATCCAGGTCTTGGCGCGCTGGGAGAAAGTAGTAGGGATGCTGGTGCGGTTTGGACGGCGCCGTGGACTGGCGAGAGAAAGCAAGGGTGCGTTACAGTGGCCTGTTCGGCGCAGGGGTTGTTTCTGGCCCCTAGGCGTGTTGCTGAGAAGAGAGGGTGCCGAGTGGAGGCTTCGGTTACTTCTTGAAATGAGCTCCACCATCTCGGAAAACATTCCCAGTTAGCACCGCTGGACTCTGGAAGTTAGACGGATTGGCCTTCTGTGAATGGGCACAAGAGGGAAAGGTGACCTGTGGGTGGGTAAAAGAAAGTTTACAGAAATAGGAGTGGAGGAATCAGCTGATGTTTGAGACCCATACCGTACTGGCTGGTCAGATGCTCAGTCAGTTGCAGCCCCCAGAGTCTGTGCATGAGGGACCCCGGGCTCTCAGGCTTTATTATTTACTCAGTGAACTGGAATATGTTTAGGAAATATCAGATACTCCGTGACTCCGCAGCGAACTTGCTGAATGTCTTGGAAGGAAATGTCTCAGTTTCCTCCAGTCTTTTTTGAAGAGGAGATCCCCGGAAACAGCGTCTCTTTTTGTAGTTTAGGCTGGCCATGAGCTCATTCTGTAGCACAGGGTGTCCTCGAACTCACAGCAATCTCCTGCCTCAGCCTCCCTAGGCTGGGATTATAGGCGTGTGCCTCTGGGCTTAGCCATTCAGTTTCCTCCACTCTGAAGTGAAGAAAAGGAAAGTCTCACCCTAAGTCAGCTGCTTTGATAGATCATAAAATTAATAATAATAATAATAATAATAATAATAATGCTCAACATATTGCAGTTCAGAGGATCTGTTATAAAATTTTGCTTTTGTAATAAAAATAGACGAGCGGGACTGCTGAAGAACCTTCTATTCCAACTATAATAGTTTCTTCAGTCTGTGGATACCCAAGTGTGTTGTTGTCATGGCAACGCTTAGAGCCTTGGGACTGTGAACTGTATTCAGGGCATTGCCGAGCTTCTGTTAGCAGTACCTCTTCCCCCAGTGCCAGATGCAGAGCCATTGCATGCAATTCTGTCATGATTTTCTATCCTGGCCACAGGTTTGAAGCAATGGGACACTGTGATCTTGGATTGGAGCCTCTAGGGCAGTGGTTCTCAATGTGTGGGTTGTGACCCCGGCAGGCACTGAACGACCAAAACACAGGGGTTGCCTAAAGCCATCGGAAAATACATATTTAAACCCATGCTATGCCATAGTGAAATGTTATTTATTGGAATTAGTAATTTGAAGTAACCACCAAAATTATTTTTTGGTTTGGGGTCACCACAACATGAGGAACTGTATTGCTGGGTCACGGCATTAGAAAGGTTAAGAACCACTGCTCTAGAGTCACAAGCTAAAGTAATTTGATAAGTGAAGCACTTTGGGTATTTCATGATAAGGCAAAGCTGATTTAGACCTTTGGAAAAATCTTAGTTTTTTTTTTTTTTAATCTCACTTATGAAATTCATTATTTCACCTGACTCAGGACTCACTGGATATGTTTGTTAAAATGATCTGTGGTAACTGATTTTTAAATTTTTTTTAATTTACTTTTGGTTTTTTGAGATGGAGTTTCATTATGCATTGCAGGCTGGTCTTGATCTGAAACTATCTGAGGTAGTGTTGTGATTTAAATGTATCTCCTAAAAAGTGTGTGTTGGAAATAATCCCAGCACAGCAGTGGTGGGAGGTGGGGCCTAGTGAGAGGCGCTGGCCTGGAGGGTGCAAGGGCTGGCTTGGGGTTATCATCACATGGATCACTCTGAGAGAGGGAAGCTTGGCTCCCTTTGCTCTCTTGTCTCTTTGCCTTTGTTCCATACCTTGATCCTGGGTGTCCTAACTCTAAGAACAGTGAGCCAGTTTCTTTTCTTTTCTTTCTTTCTTTTTTCATTTTATATATTTGGTACAGGGTCTCACTATGCAGCTTAGACTCTTAGGGATTTCTTATTTTCAGCCTCCACAGCGATGGGACTACAGGTATGTGCCACCATGCCTGGAACTGTCAACAGCTCAGTGCACCCCAGGGAAAGGACCAGCACAGCATGCAGGACAAGGGATTAAACCCTGGTCCCTGTGCTTCCCAAAGCAGGCACTTAGTCTGCTAAACTATCTTGTTGGCATCTCTCTCTCTCTCTCTCTCTCTCTCTCTCTCTCTCTCTTCCCTCTGCTCCTTTCCCCTCCCCTCGCCTCCCTTCCTCTCTCTCTTCCTTCCTACTGAACCTAGACTTGAACTCAGCATTTTGCACTTGCTAGCCAGGTGCTGTGCTGCTAAGCTGTATCCCTTGTCAAGTGAGCCAATTCCTCATCATGATGAGGTATCCAGGTTCAAGGTACTCTAGTATAGTCACACAAAGTGGACTAAGATGAGCACATGTAACAGTTAAGGACAAACAGCACGCTGACTAAAACACATAAAAGGAATAGGTGGGAAATGAGTTATTCATAGAAGGCTTTTGAAATGTTCTAACATGCTTCTAGGACTCTAGAGGGCCAAGTTCATGCATAAACTAGGCTTGTGCCGAGGAAAGACCTGAAAATGCCCAGTCACCTCTAATTGTCCTGGAGGCATGCTAAGCAGATGCTCCTACTGATAAGCTATAGCCCTAGCCTCTCCAGTATCATCCTGAGTGGTGAAGGTAGAAAACATGTTCCTGTAGATCAGGAATGAGACGAGGATGCCACTGGGAGTTCTAGGTAGAGCATTCAGACCAGCAAAACAAAAGGCACCCATGTTGGAAAGGAAAGAGTAAAACTATATTCATAGATGCCATAATATTCTATGCTAAAGCCCTAGAGAATTCACTAAAAAATTACATGAACTAGCAAAGTTCAGTAAAATTGAAGGATAAATGATCAATTTGCAAAATTAAAGTATATTCCTATACTTATAATGAACAATATAATGACAATAGGATTGTCAATTCATTTTTAAAATTTATTTTATTTTATTTTGTTTTTTCCTTGTTTCAGAACTTTTGTTTGTTTATTTATTTTTATGGCCAGCTCAGCCTGCCCTGAGGGCAGGGCTGGCACAGCATGTGGTGCCGGGGATCAAACCGCGGTCCCTGCAGCTGCCCAAACTTTCCTAAGCAGGTGCTTTAGACCACTGAGCCATCCTGCCGGGTCCCTGTCAATTCATTTTCAATAGCATCAAAAATGCTTGAGAATGGGTTTTCTAAGGAAAGATACTTGGGTCTAATTAAATGCAAAGATACCCCATGTTAATAGATTGAGAAACTAAATACTGCTAACATAGCCATCCTTCCCAAACTTACCTACATGTCTCACATGATGGTTTTCAAAGTTCTATGTTTTTTTTTTTGTTATAATTGAAAACTTGATCTTAAAATTTATATGGACATGGCAAGTGCAAGGTCCTGAGTTCAATTCCCGGTACCATAAAAAATAAATAAATTAAATAAATAAATAAATAAATAAATAAATAAATAAATAAATAAAATTATGTAGACATTTCAGGAACCAAAATAACAATGACAATTTTGAGTCAGAAGACCTAAATGGGAGGACTCACACGCCCTGATACCTAAACTTATTGGAAGAGCCACAATCATTAATAGCATAAGGATGAGTAGATCAGTGAATCAAATATAAATAGCAAAATAACTCACACTTCTGCAGGAATTGATTTTGATAAGGGTGACAAGACTGCAGTGGGGAAAGAAGGTTTTTGTTTGTTTGTTTTCTTTTTTTTTGCAGTACCAGTGATTGAACTCAGGACCTTGTGCTTGCCAGGCAGGTACTTATTGTACTCAGCTATCTCCCCAGCCTAGCAAGAAGATTCTTAACAAACATAAGTATAGATCTTAATGACCTTGGGCCAGCAAGATGGCTCAGCAGTCTAAAGTATCTGCTTAGGAAAGCTTAGGCAACCTCAGGGACCCCAGTTCCATCCCTGGCATTACATGCTGTGCCAGCCCCACTCCCAGGGCAGGCTGAACCCACCATAATACAAAAAAAAAATTCATCTTAATGATTTTGGATTAGGCAATAGCTTCTCAAATACAACAACAAAGGCACGGTCAACCCAAGACACACTCATTTGGCCTTCATCAAAGTTAAAGACCTTTGCCCATTAAAGGATGTTCTGAAGAAGGTGAAATGGATAACCCATACAATGGGAGAAAATATTGCCAAGTAATATATGTGGTAAGGGCCTATTATCAAAATATCTTACAGCTCAACAATAAAGGAATAATTCACTTTTAAAGGGCACAAATGACTGAAACTTATATTTCTGAGTGTTATATAGATGACCAGTAGGTACATGGACAGATGCTCAATTAGGAGAATGAAGATAGGAACCACAGGGAGACACCATTTCACACTGAGTAGGACAGCTGGAGAAAAAAGAAACACTAGCAAGTATTGGGGAAGATGTAGAGAAACTGAAACATTCATACCACACTGAAACATTGGCAGGGATATAAAATGTTGTCGCCACTTTGAGAAACAAGTATGTTTCTTCTCAAAATGTCAAATATGGTGAGGCTGGGGAGATAGCTCAGTAGAATAAGCACTTGCCTGGCAAGCACAAGGGCCCGAGTTTAATGCCTGCTTTTGCAAAAAACAACAAACAAAGTCAAATGTAAAGTTAAAATTCTACCCCTAGATATATACCAATGATTGTTTAAAATATATGTCCAGGGGGCCAGGGAGATAGCTCCGTGGCACAAGTGCCTTGCCTGGCAAGTGCAAGGTCATGAATTTGAACCCTGGTCCCACAAAAAAAAAAAAAAAAAAAAAAAAAAAAAAAAAAAAAAAAAAA
>PVJA010020136.1:0-26708 GCA_004027025.1 Myocastor coypus | reverse complement strand
GAGTGAGCTGGAAGCCCTGGGTTTGGTCCTTGGCACCAAAAAATGGAAAAAAAAACACCTGTAAAAAACAGCTGAACCAGGGCTGGGGATATAGCTCAGTAGAATAAGCACTTGCTGGCAAGTGCGAGGTCCTGAGTTCAATCCCCAGTTCTGCAAAAAGACAAAACAAGGGGCTGGCAGGATGGCTCAGTGGTCTAAAGCACCTGCTTAGGAACACCAGTGGTTCTCAACGACCCTGGGGTCAAACGACCAAAACACAGGGGTCACCTAAAGCCATCGGAAAACATAACACATATCAAGTATTCACCTTCCAAATCATAACTGTAGCAAAATTACAGTTTTGAAGTAGCCACCAAAATTATTTTTTGGTTTGGGGTCACCACAACATGAGGAACTGTATTGCGGGGTCACAGCATTAGAAGGTTGAGAACCACTGGCTTAGGCAGTGGCAGGGACCGTGGTTCAATCCCCAGCACCACATGCTGTGCCAGCCCTGCCCCCACGGCAGGCTGAGCTGGCCATAATAAAAAACAACAAACAAAAAAACCCCCACACAGTTCAACCAAAAAAATACAATAAAATAAAAAAAGGCCAAAAACAAACAAGGCAACTGCACGCATACCAAGTCCTGTGCATGAATGTTCATAGCACCATTATTCACTAATAGCAAAAAGGTAGGATCCAACTCTAACGTTCACTAATAAACGAATCAATAAAATGTGCTATAGCTATACACAACGAAATACCTACAGGGCTGGCAAGATGGCTCAGCGGTATAAAGTGCCTGCTTAGGCAAACTTAGGCAACCATAGGGACCATGGTTCAATCCCCAGCACCGTATGCTGCACCAGCCCCACTCCCAGGGCAGGCTGAGGTGGGCATAACATAAATAAATAAAATAAATAAATAAATAGTTTTTAAAAATTAAGTATTTCAAAACAATATTCCAAAATTCAAATCAAAACGTAAGTCCAACTAGGAGGCCAGAATGTTGTCATATGTATGAATCTGTAATCAACTCAGAGTACTTACATAGTATTTGAATAGTTTAATATATACAAAAATATTGAATAAGAAAAAGTTTTCATGCTAGTAAAGCATTACTATGAATAATACATAATATAAATACTGGAATGGCAAATGTATGACTAGAACTTCTAACAGTTTTGGGATAGGATATTGCAGAAAGTTCTAGTATGTTGTGTACATGGACAGTGTCCATGATGCTTATTGGTGGCCAGGTGTCACTTGTGGGACCGAGCTGCTGCTACTGCTACTGCTATTTCCCTGATATCCACCCTGTAGACCTGGATAGAGTCATGGCCATAGGGTGCAGGAGAAGTGCATTTGTAGAATATGCTGATGGAAGTGTTTTGCTGCTGTATACAAAAGAATAGCTGAAAGACTGCTCTTGTGCGCCTCTTTTTCTCCTGTGTTTAATTGTTTTCCCTGTTTGTGGTTTCTTTCCATTCTTCATGGAGTTGTGGTCATTTTTATTCTTCTTTAGAATATCTTTTAGTAAACTGAGTAGGATTGGCTTTATCATCATGAAATTCTTTGGTTGTTCTTTGTCTTGGAAATATTTCACTTCTCCATTAAACTTGAAAGAGAGTTTTGCAGGGTATATCAGTCTGAATTGGAATTTGTTTTCTTACAAGACTTGTAGTACTTTGCTCCATGCTCTTCTTGACTTGATGGTTTGTGAAGAGAAATCTGCTGTTATTCTGGTGGGTTTTTCTTTAAATATGATTTTTTTTTTTCTCCAGAGGCTTTTAGTATACTGTTCCTGTACTGAATTTCTGGGATCTTGATTATTATATGTCTGGGTGTGGTTTTAATTGGGTTGATGTTATTTGGAGTTCTATATACTTTGGTTATCTGGTCAGATTGTTCCATATTTGGAAGTTTTCTGCTATTACTTCTGCCCATATTCTTTTTATATCATTTGTATTGATTCATGTTTGCATCATCTTGCAGGTGCTGAATTATTTTTTCCTGCATCCTAGTTGTTTTTAAGAGATCTTTTCTTACCTTTTCACTAGCTACAATGGTGTCTTTAAAGTCTGAAAGTCTATTTTCACTTTGATTGAAACAGTTTTGCCAACTTGTGATTAAGGTTTTAATTTCCTGTATGGCACTTTGAATCTGCTTCCTGCATTGTTACTTTCTTATATTGCTCACTCAAGGATTCCATCATTTTTCTATTCTCTATTTTTTTATCAGTGTCTTCTTTAGAGGCACTTAGTGTTTCTTTCATTATAGTTATTTCTTTTTTTACTTCAGAAATTATTTCTGATCTATTTTTCTCTATACCTTTCTGCAGTTGTTTACTTCAGATGCTATTATTTCAGAGATTTCAGGTGTGTGATTTCCAATTTCTTCTATGCTATTGTTTTCTGTATTTGTTCTGGGTGGGCTCGGGGCCTGAGAGCACACTTTGCTCCTTCTCTTTGTCATTTTGTATAGCTTTGCCTTCTAATCTTTGGTGTAGAGCTTTGGTAGAGCTCTTCCTTAACACCAGATCTGGATCTATCAAGTTCAAACTGGCCCAGGTGGGTGTGGCTTGGTTCTAGCTGCTGAGCTCCACTTCTTCCTGCTGCAGCCCTTGGAGATGAAGCTGCTGTGCCTCTGTGGCAAGTGGTTCTCTTTGTTCTGTTCCTAGAATCCATGAAAGGTCTACTTCAATAAAGTGTGTCATGAGTGTAGTTCCGCTACTGAAGTTCGAGAAGGCAGGGAAGGTCATATTGTGCTCACATGGCTTTTTGACTTTCCATTTTTATTCCCCTCCACTGCCAGAGCCCACTCACCACTGTCTACTGTGGGAGGAGTAGCAGCTCCTGCCAGTGTAGCCCATTTGCTCTACTGGGGTACTGCTAACAGTTTTGCAATTCAGTTGGAAGTGGTGGCACATGCTTGTTCTCAGCATGTGGGAGGCTGAGGCAAGAGGATCACTATGAGTTCAAGGCTAGCCTTAATTACGTAGTGAGGCTCTGTCTCAATATATATATATATATATATATATATATATATATATATATATATATATTCCAATTAAAGAAATAAAAAGGTTGAGACACAGAGATAGCTCAGCAGTCTAAGCACCTGCCTAAGCAATCTCAAGGTCCTGGGTTCGATCTCCTGTACAACATACCATGCTGCTGTGCAGAGCAGGCCATCAAGACCAGGCATGGTTAGTGCACACCTGTAATACCAGTGCTGGGGAGGCTGAAATAGGAGGATCAGTATGAGTCCAAGCTGAATAGTGAGACCCTGTACCAAATACATAAACTTTTTAAAAAAGAAAAGAAATAGAAGAAGGTTAATTTTTTTTGTGTAAGCTCATATATTGGCTATATAATATGTTTGGAAAACATCCAGATAGTCTGCCTCTTGTGTGACAAATACCTTTTTTTATAGTTGCACAGGTCTTGTTATTCAAAGGCCTTTGCTATTTTTATGGATTTCTTATCAGCTCTAACTCTTCAAGCCAGAAGGCAGAATTTATTTTTTTCAGCTCCCTTGCAGCTGAGGTACAGACATGGAATTAAGATTCAACCAATTTTATATGTGCCAGGTTTATATTCTGAAAGGATCAATGAAGAAACAAATAACAGGTAGAATACATTTTTTGAAGAGACTGGCAGCAAAAGTATACTAATTTCAGAAGAAATATCAGTAAACGTTCAGATTTATAATACCTAGCAGTATAGTTTATAAACCAGACCCGGTGAATTGTCTACCCACTGCCATTTGCCGTGGGCCCTCACTGGCACCTCATGATGTGGTTGGTGTGAGGTTTGGAGTATGCATATCTTCCAAAGATGACTCTCTGACTCTCTAGGAGACTCAACAAGGTACTTAATATTCCTTAATGAAGTTCTTTTCTGTTGAAACTTGCAGAATGAGTTTGCTTGCTAATAATTAAGAATCCCAGTTGATTAAAGTGGTTGGAACATTTCTTCAAAGAGTGTGATTAGTGCGCTCTGCTGTGTCATTTAAGCTGCTTTTGAGTTTGTGTAAGAGAAACCCCAACTCAAAAATAAGGAAATGGGTTTATAGAACAGGTACCACAGACTTCAGTTTGCTTTGCAACATAATGAGATTGCCACTGTTATAGGTCAAAGATGGCAAACCTTGCAGAGTTCTCAGTGCATAGATAGCCCCTGTGGCACACGTGTCATAGGTTCACCTCCGCTGCCCTAGTTCTTCCTGCTTCTTCTTTGCAGTTCACACTATGATTCAGTCAAGGCTGGTCCCTTCTGTGGTTATAGAATAGCTACCTATCCGTTGCTTTATTTCCTCTTTTATATCCAGCTTGAGAATCTCTTGGTGTCTCTCAGAAGAACAAGGGAGAACTTTTATTTTAAAAGTCACAAGCCTGCCATCCCCTTTCTTTGCTTAATGGAGAAGTGATCACTGGCAAGGAGATGCAAGTATTGGCAAAAGATCAGACCCGACTCCCAGGCTACAGTCAGTTCTCCAGGTCGCATTGCTCTTGCTCCCAGGGGAAGACATGGAATATTGACTAGAGAATGTGTGCTCCCTCAAGGTGATCTGCTTGAAAACCAAATAAAGGGGATCTGTTTGTGAACTATGACATAGTTAGCTTTGAAAACTTTTTTAGCAACTTATTGAAATAACTGTTATTAATCTCAATTTGAAAGATGAGAGTAGGGCCAGAGAGATAGCTCAGCAGCTTAAAGATCAGCCTGGCAAGCACAAGGTCCTAAGTTTGATCCCCATTACAAAAAATGAAAGAAGGAAGGAAGGAAGGAAGGAAGGAAGGAAGGAAAAGAAAGATGATAGATTAGATAGATAGATAGATAGATAGATAGATAGATAGATAGAGGCATGAAGGACCAAGGGAGAAGTTCAATGATGTGCTCAAGTTTAGCCAGGAAGCACAAGACTCAGACTGACATCTGATTTCAGCCCTACATATTTTTCCAATTCATCTCAACTTTATTCTTTTTTTAAAAAAAATTTTTTAATGCATTTGGCTGTTACAGGGTCTCATTACTCAGCTCAGACTCATGATGATCCTCCTGCTTTGAGATTGCAGGAGTCCATTACACCCAGACTCTAGCTGGCTCAGCCTGCCCTGGAGGCAGGGCTGGCATGGCATGTGGTGCCGGGGATTGAACTGTGGTCTCTCTACTTGCCTAAGCTTGCTTGAGCAGGTGCTTTAGTCCACTGAACTATCTTGTCAGCCCCTTAGCTTTTTTTTTTTTTTTCAGTACATGGGGCTGAACTCAGGACCTTGCGCTTCCCAGGCAAGCACTTACTTCTACTGAGCTATCCCTCTAGCCCCTAGCTTTATTCTTAAGAAGAGCAAATTAAATATTTTAAACAATGCCATGCCAATTTAGAAATTTCTGAGGAAAAATATCTTAGATTATCCCTGAAAATCATTCATACTAATTTTTAAATATTTTATTAGAAATCAGGAACTCTGAAGATGGTAGCATTTCCTACCCGCCTCTTCTACCTAGCAAGGTGGATCTCCGGCAGGTCACCATCATTCCACACAATGAATGGCAAAGGATTCAGGATAGCCTGGGCAGTTTGACAAGGGAAGCAGCAGCTCTTCGTGCAGAAAGAAAGGCAAAAGAAGAAATGCATTTCCGATCCCAAGAAGTGGTAAAACACTGGACTAATACGTATGCAGTAAGTATTAATCCTCTAGAAGTTCACATTACATTGAAATACATTTTAACAAGCTTTTTCTTTGGTGGAAGAAATTAATACAGTCATCTAGACTTATTTTTTTTTTTCATTGCACGTCACTCCTTTATTATACTGATCTGGAAAAAGACTTAATTATGCTCAAAGTGAGTACAGGCCCATGTGGCAGGGCCAAGCCAGCTGGAATATGACTCAGAAATCAGACATTGTGAGACACACTTAGACATGGTCAAGAGGCATGTTCACTGCCACCAAAACAAGGCAGAGGGGTCCTAAATACATAATAGCATGCACCCCTACCCATAGAGGCCAGAGCCTGTCCCGTACTGGTGTGAGGAATGGCTTATTTTCTAGTGACAGGTGGAACTGTTCAACCACTACTAGAAGCCCCAGAAGGGGGTTTTTGTTCAGATACATAATTTTTCTTTTGTAGAAAAATTGAACACATAAACGTAATTCAGAATTAGTCCCAACCTCCTGGAGCCAGCTCCTTCACAGTGAGGGAAGAAACTGTGTTTAAGTCACCATGCAGTTTACATTCATCTCTCACTGGAATGTCAAGAGTTCGCTGACTGGACTACAGAGAGTGCAAGGCTGGCTCCGGGGAGCAGTGTGCTCAGGCCACTCCTGCCTGGCCGTGCCTTGGCATGGTTATCCCTGTCTCCTACTCAAGCAGGTCCCTGGTAAACAAAACAGAAGCACTAGACAAACAGTTGCTACCTCTCAACTATCCTTTATAAGAAGAGCCTTCCCTGGGCTTGGACTGAGAACTAGAGGTTGTATCCTAGAGTTACTGTTCTGATTAGATTCTATCAAGGGAGTGGGTGCAGGAGCCAAAATGCTAACAGGGAAATGGGAGTCACTGGTCCTCATCTGCAACTACAACACAGGATGCCTACAGATGTGGTCAGTGTGGGGCAGAGGTGTGGAGGGGTGGGTGGATGGGGTGCAGGCTGCCTGGCAGTCCTCACTTCTTGGCCTTGCCCTGGGCAGCCACAGCTTCCATGGCTTTGCATACAGTCTCTTCATCCCCTAGGAACTGCCTAGGCTTGATGAGCTTTAAGTGCTTATTCAACTCGTAGACAATGGGAATACCAGTGGGCAGATTGAGCTCCATGATGGCTTCTTCAGAGAGACCTTCCAGATGCTTGACGATGCCCCATACGCCTCGATGGCTGTTCACATGGGCTGCAATCAACACCCTTTTCTCCTCCTTGATCTGGGGAACAATTTCTTCGTTCCAGAAGGGCAGAGCTCTGATAATAGTGTCTTTCAGACGCTCACTGGGAGGCGGCTGATCTTCACTGAGATCGGCATACCTGCAATCTTTGCTGATATTGCTGTAGAAGGGATGGTCTGGCTCCATCGGCGGCAGCGGGACATCGTAGGAGCGCCGCCAGATCTTCACCTGGGCCTCTCCGTGCTTGGCCACCGTTTCTGCTTTATTAAGGCCAGTCAGGCCCCCCCATAGTGGCGCTCATTGAGATGCCACCTTCTCACCACCAGCAGCCACATCTGGTCAGTGGCATCCAGCACTGTCCAGAGCGTCCGGATTGCTCTTTTCTGCACTGAGGTGAAGCAGATATCAAATTCGTAGCCAGCATCTTGCAGCGCCTGCCTGCCACGCTTCACCTCTTCGTGGCCCTCCAGGCTGAAGCGGGCATCTTTCCAGCCACTGAAGCGGTTCTGCAGGTTCCAGGCGCTTGCACTGTGCCAGATGAGCACCAGATTATAGGCGGCCATGGCAGCGGGAGATGGAAGTTGTGCAGCGAGGCTGGAGCAGGCTGAGATTTGGTGGCAATCCTAGACTTATTTAAAGTGAACATTTTGGTACATTTTGACATGTTTGTCTGCCCCAAGCCTCTGATAATGGAATTCACGAGTGTCTCAGTCACTCCACACTTTCATTGTCCCCTATTTTATTTTTTCCTACTCTTTCCTACCCTGAGTCACCATGAATCTACTTCCTACTGTTACAGGTTTCCTTTAGCACAATTACTTTGGAATTCATCCCTGTTGTAATCAGTTATTCATTTTTATGGCTAAGAAGCTTCTGTCCTATGGTATACTGCAGTTTATTTATCTGATCACCTGTTCATGGTTTGGCCTCAACCAAATGTTCACTTCTGAGTTGTTTTCAATTTTCTTTATGTTGTTGTCTTCTATTAAAAGTAAAGAAAGTCACAAGGGTTGGACAGATAGCTCAGCTGATTAAAGTGCCTGCAAACATGCTCAGGGGCAGGGGGTTTGATCCCCCGGCCTGCTGTGCTGGCCCTGCACCCAGGGCCGCTGAGAGGGCAATCAAGATGGGCGTGGTGACATGAGCCTGTAATCCCAGCTCTTGGGAGACTGTAAACAGGCAGATCACTAGGAGTCCGATCTATTAGTAAGAGCCTGATCACCCTGTAGACCTTTCTCTAAAATACAAAAAAAATAAAAATAAAGTTACATGGGCCACGGAGATAGCTCAGCAGAATAAGTGCTTGCCTGGAAAATGCAAGATCCTGAGTTCAATCCCCAGAACTACGACAACAACAAAAAAAGAGTTACAATGAACATTTAGAATGTTCTAAATGTTCTATGTGTGGACATGTGATTCCATTTCTCTTGTGTAAATGTCTCTTCTACAAAATGGATTCTTCTGCATTATTTGTAAATCTAAATATTAAGGGCATATGCCCTTAGTTACCATCTAAAAAGCTTTATTTAAAAGAATTTTGGCATATAAAGGTATAAGAGAGATACCTCCCCTCTACTTCATTTTTACATAAAAGTAGCATACCATACGCATCTCCATAGGTGTTAAAAGAATTAATGAAGATGCATCTTACCAGCAGCAGTACTTACCGTAAACCTATAGTAGTTAAACCTGGAATGTAGGCACATATATTGACAAAAATGAAATAGTTCATATGATACAGCCTAGATCATGCCTTGTGTGCTGCAGTGACCTATGGCTTAGGTGCCATAGCTCTCAACATTTGTATCATTGAAGGCCTAAAGGAGTCACCATCGCTAGTCCAGAGACAGACCTGTGTCATATAGGAGAATGAACAGATGATACAAACATCACTGTGTGTCAGAAGGGAAAGGATTGGGGGAATGCAGGAACTGATAACTGCAGTAATTGGCAGATGAAAATATTGAATTCTATACTAATTATAGAGAATACAGAAAATGAATTTTATCTGGGTTGAAGGCACTAGTTTAAAAACTAAGACAGTAAAATGTTAATATATTTATGGAATCCCAGGTCATAAATCACAGACTTATACAATGTAGTCTTCACAAGTAATGTCTTCAGAGTTTAGAAAGTGCCACCAGAGGGGAGGTCAGACTTTGGATGACGTGAGACCTCCCATAAACTTCTCAATTGTCTAGATGAGCATGTAAAAATACACTACTATTGGTTTTCTAAAAGAGCAAAATCAGTAAAATATATATTTATTATTTAACTAGGAAGGATTTTTGGAAATAAACATAGAAACTCATACTAGAGGTTTGTTGTGGTTTATGTCTAGTTGTTCCCACAACATGCAATGATGGGGCGGGGACTTCTAGAGTCCGAGACTTGATCCTGATCCACTGGGATAATGTATTTTAGTACTGATGAGATTGTGGGTCTGAGTACTGCTGGGAATTATAGGTATGGCCTGAGGTGGATAGGCTAAGACAGAGAGCCTGATGTAATTTAAAGAAAGACAGAGAGACAGACTAGAGCTGTTGCTCTGCTGCCCTGATTGGTTGGCTGCCTCTGTCACTGTTTTGTTGCTGTTCCGCTGCCATGAACTGGATGCTTTCTGCTCTGTTCCACACAGTCTTGCGCCTTCTTTCATTTGGGGTGTTGGGTATTTGTCGAAGCAATGAGAGAAAAATAACTAAGACAAGGTTATCTTAGAGTGGTAGGAGATTACAGATGGAAATTAGGGTTGAAGGAGGAGTTCATTGTGTACCTCTATAATAATAATAATAATAATAATTATTACTATTATTATTATTATTGTGTGTGTGTGTGTGTGTGTGTGTGTGTGTGTGTGGTATCGGGACCCTGTGCTTGCTAGGCAGGTGCTTATTTTACTGAGCTATCTCCCCAGCCCTATTTTTGGGTTCTGAACAATGTGAAAATGTATATATCTAAAGAATTTAACTTCAAAATTGTAACTTCAGGGCCGGGTATGGTGGTACACACCTGTAATCCCAACACTTGGGAAGCTGAGGCAGGAGGATCAGTGTGAGTTTGAGACCAGCCTGGGCTACAAAAGTGAGCTCAAGGCCAGCCTGAACTGCACAGTGAGACCCTGTCTCAAAAAGACAATAAATAAATAAATAAATCAGTCACTATCAACCATTAAAAAAATTGTAACTTCGGGGCGCGGTGGGATAGCTCAGTGGTCTAAAGTGCCTGCTTGGGAAAGCTTGGGCGGCTGCAGGGACCGCGGTTTGATCCCTGGCACCACATGCTGCGCCAGCCCTGCCCTCAGGGCAGGCTGAGCTGGCCATGAAAATAAATAAATAAACAAACAAAAGTTCTGAAACAAGAAAAAAAAATAATAAAATAAAAAAATAAAAATTCTTAAAGAAATTGTAACTTCATATTTATTAGGTATACCAATGGAGTGAAATTCATAAGAACAGTTCAAATTATCATATAGCTAAATTTTGGCGAAATTAAATTGCAAAATGAAAATAAAACTTGGCTTTTGCATTGGGGGTGCAGCTTAGTGGTAGAGCAGGCACTTTCCAAGCCCCACATTTTATTCCTAGCACTGCAAGATAAAGTAAAAGATTGGCCTTGTCCTTTTACAGGGGATGAAAGAACAGAAACTCAAAGCCAAAAAAAAGCGGGATGAAGAAATTGAAGCTGAAAGACAAATCCTTGATCTGGAAGAGGAAATACACAAGCAAGGAGAACGAAAGAAGGCCATTGAGTATGCAAAGCAGTATCAGTTTTACCAGACAGAGCGAGTGAAAAAATTTCATGTACTATTTGGATTTTCTTCTGTTTTTTACATATTCAACATGCATACTTAATTATCATCTCTATATAAGCAATGTTATTTTCTTAAATACTGCAATTTTTTTTGCAGTCAGGACTTCTTCTCAGTAGAGCTATGAAAGAACGCGATGCCCAGATTGAGTTCCGTAAAAGTAAGATAAAATCAGATACCAGATGGGAAGAGCAATTGAAACTCAACATTGAAAAAGCTTGGAAAGAAGAGCAGGAAAAAGCAGAAAAACAGCACAGAGAAAGAATGGCTCTTGCTGAGGAACATCTAAAACAGTATGTACCCATAAATTACCTTCTTTATATCTTCATTTTCTCATAATGGATATAGCTGTATTCTCTAATTATGAAGAAGTACATGCTAACATATCGCATAGAAAAAATACAGAGAAGGAGGACACCATTCACTAGTACGCTCTCACACTGTCTGTGAGAGTCGGCCTGTGACGGACCACCTGCCAGGGGAAGGAGCATACAGCACCAGTGATGCTACAGCTGTTCAGGAGAGAGATTTGACTAAGAACCACAAAAATTCCATTGGAAAGCAACTTAGCACAATATCTATCTACACTAAAAAGCTCTCACTGAAAGGTAGGTAAACCTTTCTATTGAAAGAGGCCATGACAACCTTTCCCTCAAGTTCATGGTCTGGGAAAGGAGGACAGAGAAAAGAAAAAAAAAAAAAAATGCATTAGAACACCGGTTCTCAACCTGTGGGTCGTGACCCTGGCAGGGGTTGAAAGACCAAAACACAGGGGTCACCTAAAGCCATTCCAAATCATAACTGTAGCAAAATTACAGTTTTGAAGCAGCCACCAAAATTATTTTGTGGTTTGGGGTCACTGCAACATGAGGAACTGTACTGCGGGGTCATGGCATTAGAAAGATTGAGAACCACTTCATTAGAGCATGATGATAAATGTCTTGGGAAATACATACTGTGGAAAGTATGCAGAAATCCCAACAGTTGATCCCATCTGCTTCTCCACAAAGGGAACATCATCACAGGGTCGTTCCGCCCATGAGATCACTTCAGGAGAAATCAGCAAGAGGAGTGGGCTTAGGCGGCCTCCCACCCTGTACAGATTTCAGTGCCAGCCTGGCTCTGTCACTGCAGTTCAGGCCCATCAGTATCCAGCGGCCTCCCTGTCTCCATCTCAGCATCTTATGTGTAGCTCAAACATAAAATGTCCAGCATTGAGTGATCGTTTTCCACCTTCCTGTGGGTTTCCCAAGGGCACTACCATCCATTCAGCTCTTCAAACCGGAAGCCTGGGAATGCACCCTGATCCTCATTTCCCTTTATGCACCCTGTCAGATCCATCGGGAATTCATTGTTTTTCCTCTTAGAAATAAATCTTGAGCTCCATGCTATTGTCTTAATCCAGGCCACTTTCATATTTTGTTTGTGTTTTTTGTTTTGTTTTGTTTTGTTTTTTGCAGTGCTGGGGAATCCATCAGCCTTTTAATTGGCCCCATATTCTTTCTTATTCCTCAGTCATGCTAGCTATTAACTGCAGAGATACTGTTAAATTGGAAATTGATCAAATACTTCTACCTTCACCACTCGAGTGGCTTCTTGTTCATTTAAAATGAAATGGGCAAGGGTGGTGGTGTACACCGTAATCCCAGCACTTGGGAGGCTGAAACAGGATCCCTATGAACTTGAGACCAGCCTGGATTAGACAGTGAGTTCAAGGCCAGCCTGAACAACAGTGAGACTCTGTGCCTGGAAATAAATAAATAAATAAAATAATACTAATGATAAAAAGCCAGGTGTGGGGCTCTAAGCCTCTATTCCTGGGGTTCTGGAGGCTGAGGCTGGAGGACTTCTTTGAGTTTGAGGCCATCCTTCTCTTTTCAGCCTCTCTACTCCATCCCCTTGCTTATTATCCCCCACTGCCCAGATCTTCCAGGACCTTGTGCACTTCTACAAACTTCCTTGCCGACATGTTCCTGACATATTTTTTCTCTGTGCTGGAACTTTATTCTTCCACCATCCCAGTGTGGGCTTCTTCCTGTCTCCGAGGGGCCTTCCCAGACTCAAGGTATTGCTCTGTTTAGAGACCGACACCATTTAGTCATCATTTTTCTTAGCTTATTTTCTTTATTTTTTATTTATTTATTTATTTTAGGGAAGGGTCTACAGGGTGTTCAGGGTTTCACTACTAGATTGGACTCATAGTGATCCACCTGTTTACAGCCTCCCAAGAGCTCGGTGCTCGACACCATGCCCAGTCTCAATTGTGCACCCCCAGGGGTGGGGCCATTACTGCAAACTGGGGATTGAACCCCTGGCTCTTCTGCCTGCTTGCCGGTACTTTATTTTATTTTTGTCTTTTTGAGACAGGTTCTCACTATGCAGTTCAGGCTGGCCTTAAGCTCATTTTTGTAGCCCAAGCTGGTCTCAAACTCACACTGATCCTCCTGCCTCAGGCTCGCAAGTGTTGGGATTACTGGCTGTGCCACCACGCCCGGCCTTTGCAAGCGCTTTAATTCGCTGAGCTATTTGGCCAGCCCTAGTTTGTTTTCTTGTGACACTACAATTTGTAATTATTGTCTATTTTCTTTTTTTGCTGTTGCCTGTATCCCTCACTAGAAAGTAAGCTTTTTGAAGGCAGGAACTATTATCAATGACACACAAGAAACCACCCACAGGCTTTCTGTGAGCGAAAGGCTGGACTTTCTCTGTCTTGGCGCAGACCTGCTGAGTTTATGAATGATTTCAGCAGCTGGCTAGTGGGGAAGCTGTTTTTATAGGGCTTGGGGTTATAATGCCACGGAATCCGGGTGCAGTGTTTGAGGTCAGAGTTCCCAGGACAGTAAGTGAAGGTGTGTAAATAATACTGGGCTTCCTGGCGTCAGGGAGATTGGATGTCCTGCCCTAAATTTTCTTTATGGCCATCTGTGCTGTTTGCTGAGGGCAGCATGGCCCTTTCCTGGTTTCCTGTTGGATGTGAGGGGTGGTGTGTTTACTGAGAGAGTCTCTCTCTCAGGTCATGGATGACAGGAACCATGTCTGCCTTCATCATGATAACAGAAATTCAATAGCTATTAGATAGTCGAATATGAGGTCTAAGATTAAAGAAGAGATTCGTAGGTCTTCAGCATAAGTAACTGAAAAGATGGGAGCACTCTTGGCCAAAATAAGCAAAAGAGGATCAGGGAGATATCTCAGTGTGGTTTAAGTCCCTGTCTGGCAAGCACAAGGACCCAGATTTGATCTCCAATACCACAGGCCATGCCAGCACTGTACCAGACTGGTGGAGCTGGCCACCAAAACTGGGCATGGTGATACACACCTGTAATCCCAGTGCTGGGCAGGCTGAGACAGGAAGATCACTATGAGTCCAAGCTTTGAAGCATAGACCCTATACCAAAGAAATAAAAAATAAAGATTAAAAATAATAATAAGCAAAAGACCAAAAAAGGGGGCCCGGCAGGATGGCTCAGTGGTCTGGAGCGCCTGCTTGGGAAAGCTTGGGCGGCTTCAGGGACTGCGGTTCGATCCCCGGCACCACATGCTGCGCCAGCCCTTCCATCGGGGCGGGCTGAGCCAGCCATAAAAATGAATGAATAAACAAAATAAAGGTTCTGAAACAAGAAAAAAAAAGTATATATAAAAAAAAAAAATTAAAAAAAAAAAAAAAGACCAAAAAAGGTCATTTTAGAAGAAGACCACAACCGGGTTTGGTGGTACCTCTGGAGGCTGGGTGGGAATTCAGCTGCAAGTTCAAGGCCAGCTTGGGCTGCCAGTGAGCTCAAGGTCAGCCTGAACTGCATAGCAAGACCCTATCTCAAAAAGAAAAAGAGAAAAAAAAAAAAAAAAAAAGGAGAAGACAGTGCATTCGGTTTAGATGTAGTGGAGATGTAGTGGTGTGAAGCACCTATGCAGTAGCCAGGTGGTGGTGCTTAGTATGGCATCTCTATAAGAATCAAGTCTGGGCAAAAAGGACAGTGAGTCGGGAACCCGGCTGCGAGGTCGGACCAGGCTGGCCTTGTACAGCACAGCCAGCACCCAGAAGAGGCTTCGCCGCCTGTCCGGATCCGGGATGTCGAAGAACACCGTGTCATTGGCCTGTTTTGGAAGGTGGATGTGGATGAGTACGATGAGAACAAGTTCCTGGATGAGGAAGACGGGGGGTGACAGCCAGGCTGGGCCTGACAAGGGCGAGGTGGACTCCTGTCTGAAGCAAGGAAACATGACAGCTGCTCTCCAGGAAGCTCTGAAAACCCCCCCTATCAACACCAAGAGTCAGGCAGTAAAGGGTCGAGCAGGCAGCATTGTCTTGAAGGTGCTCATCATCTCTTTTAAAGCTAATGATATTGCAAGGGCTGTTCAGTCTTTGTATAAGAGTGGTGTGGATCTCCTAATGAAGTATATTTATAAAGGCTTTGAGAGTCCCTCTGACAATAGCAGTGCCATATTACTACAGTGGCATGAAAAGGCACTTGCTGCTGGAATAGTAGGATCCATTGTTCATGTCTTGACTGCAAGGAAAACTGTGTAGTCCAGTGGGAGCTGGCTACCTGCCATGCACGCAAGTGGGAGTTGATGTTACAGAGACCAAAACAACCAAATGCCATCGCTACCCTGTGGGTAGAGTTTCTTTCAGCTTTGCCTTCTTGTTTCCTTTTCATATCTGTAAAGAAGAAAATTACATATCAGGTTTTTCTTGAATGAAAATTGAGGTAATATAGAAGAAATTTTATTTCAACAAGAGTATTTCGAACCTCATAATCATTTCAGTGATCTGTATACCAGTCTTTATATAGTATAAATTACATTGAACTTTAATTATGTGATTTTTTAACTCATACTGGCTGATTTTTATGTTTTATGTTATTTTTAATTAATACCAAGAGATTTTACCAGAATTTGAGGCCAGTTTCCTAATCATTACTAGTCAGGAAATTATCTTTATTTTTTAAAAAGAAAATGTATATATGAGAGACTGGCAGCTATTCACATTGCAGAGCTGGACCATACTTATTTAACATAGTGTGTTTTCAGAATGAGTGGTAGGTAGATGCCACTATGATCTTCCACCTTTATTTTTGTTTGCCTCCAGATTATCTGTGCTGTGAGTTTTAAGTATGCTACTACTTTTTAGCATCCAGTTAGCATGGCTTCTCAATTTCTTTGTGGTCGCCCAGGGTCCAGAGCAAAGAATTTTACTCCACACAAATGTATTTACAAAATAGTAGAGCCTGTCTTCTGACAGAAATATCAAACTTGTCTTCCCATAATATGGGTCTGTTTGGGAGAATTACTCCAAATCGGAAAAAAAATGCACAAACTATGCTGTAATTCTAATTCTGGGCAGTCTTTTTTTTTTTTTTTTTTGTCTTTTTGAGACAGGGTCTCACTATGCAGTTCAGGCTGGCCTTGAGCTCACTTCTATAGCCCAGGCTGGTCTTGAACTCACACTGAACCTCCTGCCTCAGCCTCCCAAGTGCTGGGATTACAAGCGTGTGCCACCACGCCCAGCTCTGGGCAGTCTTTGAAATACTATTTTCTTTAGAAATACAGTAGCTGCTTTATATATTATATGGTATATGACAAGTATTTAATATACTATTTGCTATGCCCTATAAACATTCTCAGTATTCTTCAGGTTAACTGGGGTCTCAAAGGTTTTGGTTCAGATCCAAACAAATACAGTCTGCGTTTCAGCTCAGTGTTCTTTAAAAAAGAAAATGCCACACAGCAAAATGTTGTTTACTTTGTTGGACAAACCAAATTGGTCCTCAAAACAATGACCGGTGCTTGTAAAAAGTTGTTAGTATTCAGTGGTTCCAGAATAAACTACCTGAATGCATATGACCAAGAGGGAAATCATCCTGTGTCTAGTATTTACATTGGATACCAATTTCATACTCACTGACTTATGTGAAAACTGGTGCAGAAATTCTACAAACTCTGCTGTTTTTGATAGCTGCTTTTTGTTTGTTTTGTTTTGTAAAAATGATGTCAGAAAATGTCAGTGCTGAATAATTAAAAAAGAAAAAAAAATCAAGTCTGTTGTAACAAAGGGCAGGCTTCATTTTTGTATCTGACTCCCAACTTCTTTTTAGGTTTTAAAACTCTGCTTCCCTTTGACCCTTACTTGAGCAACCAGATAAGAGCCCCCGACCCCACCTTCTGTTGATACCAGCAGGAAGTACAACTCCTCCATACAGAAACTTCCCCCAGGCCCATCTCTTACCATAATGAAGACCCCAACCCACCCCTTCTGCTGGAAGCCCATTCAGCCCCTGTTGTGCTAGCCAGTTCTGACTGGGCATTGTCAGGTAAGACCTCTGCAAATTCTCTTGGTGGATGGGGCATTGTTAACCTTGACTCCTGAGCCAAATTTTGGATTGTGTTCTCTCCTGCTTTTACAAGTAGACTATTTAAGATCCATCTTACCAGCCTGAACTGCATAGCAAGACCCTGTCTCAAAAAGACAAAAAAAAAAAAAAGATCCATCTTAACTTGAGAACAGTATCTAGGCTAGACAGACACAGGTTTGGGATGGCCAGTCAGCACCCTGCCCCCCATTTTTGTGACATCAGTTCTGACTTGGAGAGCTCAATGGTGTAGACTGTCGAGTGCATTTGGGTGGAAGAGGCTCAGGACTTGGCAAGAAGAAATTTTGTGTGATTGCTGGCTTGTTCTGGGCTCGGGAGTTGGTAGCAAAGATGTGACTGTTACGTATTTCTTCCTTAAACCAGAAGACCTGAGATTGACTTCACCATATTCACTGTATTTTTTTATTTTTGTTTGTTTATTTTTAAATTTTTGTTTATGTTTTTTTTTTAGAATGTAAAGTGAGCCTTTATTACTGAGTTCAGGGCCACCAGTCACTTCTCATGCAGGAGAAGACTGATGACCACCATATTTACTTTACAGGAAGATAAATTACCCACTAAAGTCTCAATCTCTCTCTCTCTCTCTCTCTCTCTCTCTCTCTCTCTCTCTCTCTCTCTGTCTTGTTTTGCTATCAGGGAATCTAACTGGGGACTTTGTGCTTGCCAGGCAGGTACTGATGCTGCTGAACTATCGCTCTGGCCCAGTAAGTCTTTAGTGAGAAGCAATTAAAATTGTAATTATCATAGATTTTGTGCAAATGTTTTCACTGACATTGAGCTATTTTTCTAATTTTTCTTTTCTTAATTTTTTTTCTCATTTCAGAACTTTTGTTTGTATGTTTATTTATTTTTATGTCGAACCTCAGTCCTTGCAGCCTACTAAGCTTTCCTAAGCAGGCACTTTACACCACTGAGCCATCCTGCTGGGCCCCTTTCTTTTCTTTCTTGTTAACAAGTTTATAATTTTTTTTTTTCAGTACTGGGGATTGAACCCAGGGCCTTTGCACTGAGCTACATCTTCAGCCCTCTTTATTTTTGTTTTTGACACAGGATCTTGCTAAGTCACTAAATTGGTCAGGCTGGGCTTGAACTTGTAATCACGTGCCAGCTTCCCAAAGTGCTGGGATTACAGGCGTGTACCATCACCCCTAAGCGACATGTCTTTTTCTGTGCACACAGTAACACAGTAGTTTACTTTTTTTTTTTTTGGTCTTTTTGAGACAGGGTCTCACTATGCAGTTCAGGCTGGCCTTGAGCACACTTTTGAAGCCCAGGCTGGTCTCGAACTCGCACTGATCCTCCTGCCTCAGCCTCCCGAGTGCTGGGATTACAGGCGTGCACCACCACGCCCGGCTACATTTTTTTCATAAAATATGAATGCTACAGTGGATGTATGAATATAATGTTAGTTCTGGATTTTCTAAGAAATGTTAAGGTTATACATTTTTTTAATATCTTATTTTCCCTTAAAGTAACAATTTTAAAACTTCAAAAACTCTTTTTCTCAAATTTGGTTATCTTTTTATAAAATGCTTAAATGTCAGTTGCATACTTGTGAGTTTTTATATATTGGTAGATATAAAAGATTAAATAATGTTAACAAAATAGAAAATAAACAGTCGAAGACTTATTTTCTTAAGGACAATCCTAAACCTGGCTACCCTGGATGGGAGTAGCTCTCCTTCCAGCCAGGACTCCGGCCGCCTGCCCCAGATTCATTGGCTCACTGTGCTGAAGCCTTCTTTTGCGAGGGGAAGGGAATTCCCTGTACCTGAAGCTGCGGGGACCACTCCTCGGCCCTGTGCTTAGGCTGTTGATTTGGCCTGTGCCTACCTGTGGAGGAAGGAAGATATTGGAGAGCTGGCAGACCGCGTAGCCCGAGCCTGGCCCACGGCTGTAGGTTCTCTCAGGCGGGTGGGAGCCCCGGGGTGGCGGGAGTGGCGGGGAAGGACCTCGGGGCGCAGCAACTCTGGCCCATGGGGCTCCCCAGTGTCTGCTGGCCGTGGGCTGGGGGAGGGGGGTGCGGAAGAGGCAGTGGTGGAGAACAGCCTCCTGGAGGTGTTGGAGAGCTCGCACGCCAGCCCCGAGAGCCAACCACCCAGAAGGGGACAGCAGGAGGCAGCCGTGGGCCGCAGGAGAGGGGCGCGGGCCAGCTGGGGACACACCTGTGCTGCCCTCCCTGCTTCCTGCGCGGCCGAAGTGGCACCGAGTAGGGCCGAGATGGAAAAGCCCTGGAGACCGGGGACTTCTCTGTAAATAAGGTTATCATAGCCGGGCGTGGTGGCACACGCCTGTAATCCCAGCACTCGGGAGGCTGAGGCAGGAGGATTGGTGCGAGTTCGAGACCAGCCTGGGCTACAAAAGTGAGCTCAAGGCCAGCCTGAACTGCATAGCAAGACCCTGTCTCAAAAAGACAAAATAAATAAATAAATAAATAAATAAATAAATAGGGTTATCATTTCCCCTTCCCGTCGTTCAAGTCATTGCTTCTTTCTTAAGAAAGGGCACACACAGAGCTTGAATGCAATAAATTTGGAAGCAGGGAAAACACTGACACTTCTAGATTTATTTGGATTTTTTCTAGTCACTTCTATTCAATGTTTATCTTTTTATACTGAGAAAAATCACTGTCCTTCCTTGAGCTTCTAATTTATTTCTTTAAAGCATGGCCGATTTCTCTGATTTGTTTTCAGTTACTTTTATGTTTTTGCTTTAGAATAAAGGAACATGAAGAGGAAAAAGAAAAGTGGAAAAAACTTGAAGCAAAAGATGCTGAGGAGATAAAACGACAGAACTTGTTGCATGAAATAGAAATGAGAAAAAAGCTTAAAAAGAAAAAAGAAGAGATAGATGAGAGCAGGAAGCTGTTTTTTGTAAGTTTTAAGTACAGAGGTTCAAAAAGCGAATGAAGTCAAATGCTTAACAATTTTTTGTTTGTTTGTTTATTTATTGCAGTACCAGAGATGGAACTCTGAACCTTGTACTTGCCAGGCAGGTGCTTATGCTGCAGAGCTGTAGCCCTTTAACTTTTAATATATTAAGAAAAAGTAGTGGAGCACAAAACAGGTCTCTGTGAGTTGTATGGGAGCTGCTTGCCAGGGTCTTGTGTGTGCGCTGCAAGCTGTGGTGTAGGGAGGAGGACCAGGCGGTTTATTTCCAAATGAATTGGTTGTGATGCCATCAATATGAGAGTGGGGAGAATTATGTTTTGGTGTCATGCTATTAATATCCATTTAGTAAATAGTAATGTTTTATGGCTATTGCAATTCATTCCATAATTTTCACATTTTTCTTTAAGTTTTTGGTCTTAAATAATCCTTTGAGGGTGAAAAAAATAAATCTCTAAAATCCTTAGAAGAGGGGCCCAGTGGGATGGCTCAGTGGTCTAAAGCGCCCCATTGGGAAAGCTTGGGCAGCTTCAGGGACCGTGGTTCGATCCCCGGCACCACATGCTGCGCCAGCCCTGCCCTCGGGGCGGGCTGAGCCAGCCATAAAAATGAGTGAATAAACAAAAGTTCTGAACGAAGACAAAAAAATAAATAAAATTAAAAAAAAAAATAAAAAAAAATAAAAATAAAATCCTTAGAAGAATAGCAATTCATTGTTCCTTTCCTTCTGCTTCCCACACAAACCCATTTCCTACTTCTTTTGTCTTTTTCTCCTGGTAGAAAATTATATCCTTAGGGCTGGCCAAAAAGCTCAATGGATTAAAGTGCCAGCAAGCAGGTGCAGAGACCGGAGGTTTGATCCCTGGGCCTGCCCTAATGGCCCCAACCCCAGGGTGCTGAGAGGGCAATTGAGTCTGAGTGTGGTGTCACTTGCCTGTAATCCCAGCTCTTGGGAGGCTGTAAACAGGAGGATCACTATGAGTACGATCTAGTAGTGAGACCCTGAACACCCTGTAGACCCTTCCCTAAAATAAAAAAAGAAATAAAATTATATCCTAAGTTCATATTCTCTCTGTCTTTCTCACTGTATACCAATCTCTTCTCACATGCTAGACAGAAATTCTACCACTGAGTTATACCCCCTCAGGTCCCATATTTATATGTTTAAAAAATATATTTGGTTCTGAAAGATATATCTTGATTTGTCAGTTTTAGATATTTTCTGCTTCTGCCCTGCCTGGTAGTTGAGAATTTAGCTGTTTTCCTTTGTAGTCACCTGCTCCTCATCCCCCATGCTCCCCTACAGAACTGTCACAATTGTACTGAAGTCATTATGGTGCTTGTATAAATATTTCTGTCTGCCAAGCTAAGCAATATATTTCTTTGATTATGTAAATGTTTATTTTTCCATGGTTAACATGATCTTCATTTTCAGTTGCTTTTTTTTTTTTGTGGGGGTGGTACTCAAACTCAAGTTTGAACTCAGGACCTTAGGCTTGTCAGGCAAGCACTTATTCCACTGAACTATCTCTCTGGCTCATTTTCAGTTGCTTTGATGGGCTTTTTCTTAACCCAGTTCTTGGTGACTCCATTTGTTCCATATTTTCTTTCATGTCTCTACACTAGAAAGTCTCTATGTGTATCATAATAAATCACAAAATGAAAGTTACAACAAATCATTCAAAATCAGTACTTTTTAAAAACAAATTTATGCTTTGGTACAGGGTCTTGCTATGCAGCTTGGACTCTAGTGATCCTTCTGTCTCAGCCAATCCAGTGCTTACAGGCATGCACCACTATACCCAGTCTTGGTGGCCAGCTCAGCACACCCAGGGGCGGGGCAGGCAGCACATGTGGTGCTGGGGTAGAACCCTAGTCCCTTGACATGCCTAGGCAGGCTCTTAGATGGCTGAGCTAGCTCTGAAGTCCCAAAATAAGTGCATTTTAAAAAACAGGTTACTCGGGCCCAGCAGGATGGCTCAGTGGTCTAAAGTGCCTGCTTAGGAAAGCTTAGGCGGCTGCAGGGACCGCGATTCAATCCTCAGCACCACATGCTGCGCCAGCCCTGCTCTCAGGGCAGGCTGAGCCAGCCATAAAAATAAACAAACAAACAAACAAAAGTTCTGAGGCAAGAAAAAAAATTTTTTTTAATTCTTTAAAAAAATAAAAATAAAAAACAGGTTAGTGTTTTTGTGTTGGCCAGATTATGGGTGTGTGTATGTGTGTGTGTGTGTGTTGAGGGTTGAACTCAGGACCTTTACACTGAGGTACTTCTTTTCCTTCTCTCCTCTCCTCTCCTCTCCTCTCCTCTCCTCTCCTCTCCTCTCCTCTCCTCTCCTGTTCTTTTCATCTTGTTTTGAGACACAGTCTTTATAATTGGTTAAGTTGCCCAGGCTGGGCTGAAACTGAAGCTCCTACCTCAGCCTCCCAGAGTGTTGTTAGGTTATAAGTATGTATCACCATGCCTGGCTTAGTGTGGGCTTTGAAAAGTAGCAGCCCAGGAAACAGGAGTGCTTCAGTGTACCAGGCACATAGTAGACTGAGTTTTATTTTTTATTTATTTATTTGTTTATTTATTTATTTTTTGGCAGGACTGGGCTTCAAACTCATGACCTTATGCCACAGAGCTATCTCCCCAGCCCCTTGAGTTTTAAATATGTTAGAAAATTAAATGTTGCAGCTAACAATTTTCCCCTTAAGTTAGTAGTTGTAGTTAAAGAATAAATGAATATATTGATATTTTCAGGCTATAGTGGTCAAAGGCAGCCATTTTTATGGTATTTAACTCAGGCTGTGGTCATGGAATATATGCTGATATAAGCAGATTTTTATTTTTTGTTGTAAGAAATAGTAACATTTTAAAATTTTATGTTATAGCATTCATCTCTATTTTCTTCTATATGTTTACACACACAAAAAAAAGTCAGGACAACAAACTAGTACCATTGACTGAGCCTGGTGGGGACTGGGAAGGGGTAGACAGTGAATGGCATAGAAGGACACTTTACATCTATGCTAAAATGTTTAAAAGTTTGAACCAAATGACTATTAAGTATATAGTATATTATTTCTTTGTGTTTCTTTTTTTTTTTTTTTTTTGTATGTGGAACTGAGGATTGAACTCAGGACCCTGCGCTTGCCAGGCAAGTGCTTATTCCTCTTATTTCTTTGTTTTTTTTTTAATACACAGAGTCTACAGGGTCTCACTACACAGATTGGACTCATGTTTTTCAGTCTCCCAAGCACTGAGATTATAGGCTGGCCACCACGCCCAATCTCATTCACTGCTTCAGTGTGCCTCCGGGGCGGGGCCAGCAGGGCCATAGTATATCATTCCTTCTGGTTATTTCTTTATTGATTGATTTATTTATTAAGAGTTTTTGCTATGTAGCCTGGGCTGGTCCTGACTTGGAATCTTTCTGCCTCAACCTCTAGCCATGCACAAACCACCGCACCTCTGCCAATCACTTTTTCTTTTTTTAAATGTATTTAGTACATGGTCTACAGAGTCTCACTACATAGATAGGACTCATAGTGATTCTGCTGTTTTTAGCTTCCCAAGTGCTGGGGTTACAGGTGGGCACTACCATGCCCAGTCTCAGTCTCAGTGTATCCTGGGGGCCTGGCCTGCACAGCACACCGGGGACCAATCATGCATTTTTTGGGCCAGTGCGATGGCTCAGTGGTCTAAAGCGTCTGTGGAGGCAACTTAAAGCAAGCGCTGCGACTGCTCCTCGATCCCTGGCACCACATGCTGTGAACCCCCACCCCAGGGCGGGCTGAGCCAGCCATAACACAAACAAATAAATGAGGTTTAAGAGAAATAAATAAAAAAATCTTTTAAAAAAAATCATGCATTTTTGATTGAGCTATGGAGAAGAAATCTAAAAGACAGTAAAGTGTAAAAGTCATTCATATCTGGGCACTGTGGCACACACCTATAATCCTAGTCCTCAGAAACCTGAGGCAGTAGGATTTCCATGAGTTTGAGGTCAGCTTGGGCTACAGTTTAAGTTCAAAGCCAGCCTAAGCTACAGAGCAAAACCCTGTCTCAAAAGGCAAAAATAAATAAATAAATAAAATAAAAATAAAAGTCACTTATCTTATACCCCAAGAGAAACATTCAACATGTTTTTTCTAATCACACATATATTATAAACTTGTACTTATTTGTATTTATAAAATTGGAACATATTTTAATGTTTTCATAGTCTACTCTCCCCTCCTTGCTGATTATTCGTAGTTGCCATGTCATTGAGATTATGATTTATTTACCCGTTGTGTATTACTGAACTTTTGGGGGGATTTTTCTCTTTTTTTTATCATGATTAGATTAAAATAAAATTACATGATGCCTAAACTTTTATTCACACATTGGGTCATTTCATTTTTTTTTTCCCATTGGGTCATTTCAGTGGGATAAATTTCCCTGAAAGAAATAACTAACTGGGTCAGAAGCTATAGCCATTTGAAAGGCTCTTGTTAGCTACTGATACATTGAAAGATATTTTTCTTTCTCATAGAATAATTTATACTTATTTCCCCCAGGAACATATGAGTGATAAAAGCATCATCAAAGCTGTTGAGCAGCAGCAGCAAGAGGAGGAGGATGAAAAGCTTCGAATATTTATCAAAGCAAAAAAGCGTCTGGCACAAATGAAGAGAGAAAAAGAAGCTGTAACACACAGGTAGGACTTTTTTTTTTTTTTTTTTTTGGTGGGACCAGGGTTCAAACTCACGACCTTGCACTTGCCCAGCAGGCACTTGTGCCTCGGAGCTATCTCCCCAGCCCCCAAACTTTTAAATAATTTGAATAATTAATAACATGCTGAGGCCAGGTTTGGTGTAATCCCAGCACTGGAGAGGCTGAGGCAGGAGGATCACTGCATGTTCACAGCTAGTCTGGGCAACAAACTGGGCTCCAAGGTTAGCTTGAACTGCACAGTGAAGCCCTGCTTAAAAAAAAAGTGCTGAGATTATTTTCTAATAAAGCATAAAGTATGAGAGTAGTTTTTAGGAATAGAGGCACCAGGGCCAGGTGTGGTGGTGCATGCCTGTAATTCCAGCACTCAGGAGGCTGTGACAGGAAGATCATGGTGAGTTCATGTCCAGCCTGGGCTAAAAAGTGAGTTCAGGACCACCCTGAAATGAGCCCACTGAAATGATCAGATGTGTGATTAAAGGTTGAGGCATGATAAACTTCATTATAATTTAATTATGATAGCTAAAAATTTTAAAAATCCTCTAAATGTTCAGTAATACACATGGCTAAATAAGTCATAATTTCAATGAGGTGGGAAAATAGAAACCATTAAATAGGGGAAAGAACAGACTATAAACATATTATATTCCAATTTTATAAATATAAATAAGTACAAATTTGTAACATATGTATGACTAGAAGAAGTGTGTCAAATGTTAACAGTTTTCTTGGGTATGAGACAATGAGCAACTTCTTTATGTATTTTGTCTTTCTGAGGCAGGGTTTTGCTGCCCCTGAACTCACTCCGAGTGAGGCCTTGTCTCAAAAAGACAATACAAAAGGAATGGCAGGCTCAGGCAGCCAGCAGCTGCTGCCCTGCTGTGCTGCTCCCAGGGCTGGTGGCTCTGGAGAGCTGAGAGCCGGCTGGCCTGCTGGCCATGCACCCCAGAGCCCTGGAGCTGGGCAGCCAAGTAAACACACATCTGAGCAATGGCTTAGAATTGGCCAAGGCCCTAGGGAGTCCCATGTTGAAAGGGCAAAGGAGAAAAAAGAAAATGAGTGCTAGAGAAGTTTCCAGAGGCTGGAGGGAAACTAGAAGAGGAGTTTCAGTAAGTAGGCACGCATCCGGGTTCAGGCTTTTGTGGGGCCCTGCTCTACACGTGTGAGGTCCTGTGTCCCATTCCCAGCACAGGAGGAACAGGAAAAGGAAATAGAGGGGTTAGATAAGGTTTTATAAATGCAGTGACCCTCAAACTAGAGGGGTAGGTAAGGAAGGTGAATGGGCCAGGGTGCAGTGTAGGGCACTGCTCTGGCCTCCGCCACGGCTCTCAGTCTTCCCAGCCCCCAAGGGCTGTCACTGCCCACTCCTTGCTGAGCCCACTTGCGTGTTTCCAACCCATCTCTCACCTGTGTTCCTTCTCCCTCTTTTCCCTAAGCCTGCCTGAGCTTCTCTGGAGACTGCTCAGCTCCAAAGAACATGTATCTTGTTCCATTAACTCTTAGAAATAGACTTTTTAAAAAGGGCGGCTTAGGCCCTAGGGAATTTTGTTTTTATTTTAGTTGTTTTGTTTTCTTCTGAGATAGGGTCTTGCTCTGTAGTTCAGGTGGCACGGAACTCACAACGATCCTCCTGCCTCAGCAGATGCTGCCTTAGAGGTGTGCACTACCACACCTTTCAGGTGCTCAAATACTACCTTTTTTTTTTTTTTTTTTTTAATTTTATTTATTTTTTTCTCTTGTTTCAGAACCTTTGTTTGTTTATTCACTCATTTTTATGGCCAGCTCAGCCCACCCCAAGGGCACGGCTGGCGCAGCATGTGGTGCTGGGGATCGAACCTCGGTCCCTGAAGCCACCCAAGCTTTCCCAAGCAGGCGCTTTAGACCACTGAGCCATCCCACCGGGCCCTCAAATACTACCTTTTTTAAAAAAAAAAAAAAAAAAAAAAACTTAAAAAAAAAATTTTTTTTTTTCTTGTTTCAGAATTTTTGTTTATTTATTTTTATGACCGGCTCAGCCTGCCCTGAGGGCAGGGCTGGCACAGCATGTGATGCCGGGGATTGAATCGTGGTCCCT
>PVJA010020135.1:0-37373 GCA_004027025.1 Myocastor coypus | reverse complement strand
ACTTGATCCATGATCCCTGGGATTATGGGTTTTAGTACTGATGGGATTATGGGTGGAAGTACTTCTGGGATTATGGGTGTAGCCTAGGGCAGGAGCTAAGGTGGAGAGCCTGAATGTAATATAAAGAGAGACAGAGAGACAGACTGGAGCTCTAGCTGTTGCTGCTGCTCTGCTGCCCTGATTGACTGGCTGCCTCTGCCGCCATTTTGTTGCTGTTCTGCCTCCATGAACTGGATGCTCTCCGCCCTGCTCCACTCAGCCTTGGGCCAACCGAATATGGACTGAAACCTCCACGAACTGTGAGCTAAATAAACCTTTCCTTCCTTCATTTTGAGTGTCGGGTATTTGTCCCAGCAACGAGCAAAAAAATAACTAAGACAAGCAGGGAGGTGTTTGTTTGTTTTACTATGCCTGATACTTTTTGAGCAAAATAAGAGCCAAATTCACAGCTGAAAATGATGAAGCTCTGTACTGTAACATCCTATAACTCAATGGTGTCCCAAACTTTCTGTTCAAGGAACTTACAGGGCCATAGAGGAAAGGGATTGATGATGTACATTGTGCTTAAGGAGAGTCACCTAGAGAAAAAATATTCTCTCAGGCTTTCACAGAGAGCAAACTGGTCAAGCAATGTCCGACGCATCCAGATGGCTGACACTGACAAAAGTCCTACAAAATGCTGTCCATGGTTTCAAGGTAAATCCTGAAGATATTTGACTGGCCTCGTCAGATACAAAAGTTACATGTTTTGTTATATATGTGTTGCTTTAACTTGGCTTTAACCACCCAGCAGAAAAGTATAAACATGAGGCACAAAAAGTAAAGCCAGATTAATATGCTGAGCTATAAAAGGCTATAGTCAATAGCTTCCGACATTGCCAGTTCTGCTGATAATTCACTACTATTCTGGAATATCAGACTATGTATACAACCACTTTCTGTTAGTTGAACGAGAATAAATATTTGTACCAATACTGTTTAGAAAAATTATCATGGCTGCATCTTGTACTCAGCAACTACTATGAAGACAATTATTGTGACGGTCCTACTAACATGTTCTGAAACTCATTGTCACTTCTTATTAAAACTAATAAAATTTAAAAATCAGTAAAATAAAATGATGAAGCTCCAAGGGTCAACGTGCAAGTACAGCAAAGCTGAGCAAAGCCACCTCACCACCACAGAGCACAGGGAAAGGCCTAATCCAGTTCATTTGGGTGAGGACGTGCCTGAAAAAGGAGGGAAAGGTTCACTGGAAGACGCACAAGTCTCAGAAGGCATGTTGCCCTGGAGCATGGAACTTAGGCTTTGGCAAGCCTTGATTTAGGAGCTGACCTCATCACTTCCTGACTGTACCCCCAAGGGTATAGCATCTTCCTCTCTGAGCATCTATTTTGTCCTCTAGTGATAGGCTCTAGCTCAAAGGCTGTGTGAGATAAACATGTAAACATGCCTGTGAGGAAGTCAGCATAAGGGATGACACCTATCAACTGCTCTGTTTCCAGGGGTCCTTTCACCACCGCATCTTTCAGTTACTGGTGGGGTACCATTGCACTGCTTTTTTTTTTTTTTTTTTTGGCGGGACTGGGGTTCGAACTCATGGCCTTGCACTTGCCAGGAAGGCACTTGTGCCACGGAGCTATCTCCCCAGCCCCCGCACTGCTATTTCTTACCATGTCATTCTAAACCTCGGTCTATAATCACTTTCTCTAGGTTAATGTGGCCTAGGAAACAATGACAATTTAATTTCTTGTCTTTCATGAAGTATGACCTGAAAGTAAGGCCTAGGAGGACCTGGCCTCACTGCTATCTTCCTGAAATATGAACACCTATCTATAACCCACAAATGTGCATTGGCTTTACAAATATACATTCTTTAATCACAGTTGAGAAACACAGCAACTTTGATATTTCCTAAGACTGGCCCAAAATCCTTTGCTTTATTTTTCCTAGATCTTCATAAGTGGCTGCCAGTTCATCACAGCTTTCTATGGCCACTGTTTCCCTCCTCAGTTGGGACTGATGTTTCATCCCAGAGGCTCAAAGCGTAAGATGTGTTTCTCCAACGAATGCCTCTGGGGAAATGTCTTTGTATCTGAGCCATAATTAGGACGTTCATATAATTTCAGATACAAACTATGCAGAAGGAAATGATCCTGGCTTGGTTACTGCATAGGACTAGAGAGTACACTGCCTATGACTGACCCTGGAAAGTAAGATGTATGATCCCCTGGTTCCGGCAAACGTCTGTTATAGTGTTTTGTAATAGCTTCTAATTGAGATCCTTGAAAGATGGCTTATACACTGCAGCCTACATTACTCATAGAAGTAGTCACTGGCATGTACATAATAGAAAGAGAGAAAATATAAAAATATCAAAAATATCTCTGAGCTTCAAGTCTTGAATACAGTCTTTCTCCCTAACAGCGACAAAGGAAGAGATTGGTCTAGACCAAGTGGTGCAGCACCAGGCCTCTTGGCTGGAATTGTATGTCCTCCAGGGTGTTCCCTCCCGCCCACACTGCTCAGGGAACCCACACAGAGGAACATCTGGCCAGATGCAATCTACAAAACATGCTGTGAAACATATTAGCTCTCTCAGGCCAACGGAGACCTACCTAGTAAATGATCAGGAAAGATCCCCGTAGCGAATTCTGGAAGCTGAGATCTTTCTTACTCAGGGCTTTTCTTTCCATAAAGAGTGAATTCCAAGTCAATAATTCATACTGAGGTCTGCCAGCATCTGGAAAGCTGTCTTAGGGATGAGAGAATAATTAGCATAAGGGCTCCGTGAGGAACTGGACTCATTGTCTGTCCAACAGAGCAGAACTAAGAGAAGATCTAAGCAGCCCTGGGTTAGCAAAGCTTGCTACGTGCACAGAGCGAGGCATCCTTCCCTAAATACTGTGTCCTCAACTACTGTGCTAATTGTGTTAGACAACAATTCATCTTTCCCACTTTGTGGACCAAGTATGTGAGACAGGAGAAGCTACCAAACTGTCCCAGCAGCCCCTGGCTGATGCATGTAAGGAAGGAGGAGCCTTGCCATCCACCTGCCTCGCCAGCCTTTCCTCACAGCCATCCACACTGGGAGTAAAGTTTAGCCAGGTTCTTCCTCCAGATTCCTCTAGCATTCCATCACAGCCTGTGGAGGAGGAGCTGGGTTTCTCTTCTCCACAGTACCAGCTTCCAGAGCTCTATGGATGGTTATAGCATCTTGGGTGGACACAGAGATCAATGAGGACTACTGACTTCTTAGGTTAAGGGTGAACATCTGTGTGCAGAAAGGATTCCTTTTCACCTGTTACTGCTCAGGTGTGAAGACAGAAGGAAGTGGGATGAGTGAGGAGTGGAACAGAATTAAACGACTGAAAAAACTTCTAAACTTCTGGTTGTAGTTAACCTCAGACATCAGTCTTGTCTTTAGTCTTCAGGTTCTTGGCATGATGAATTTAAGCTGAGAAGCAGGTTTAAGGTATGTTTTCCAGTCATTTCCAGAAGTCCCGGTGAGGCAAGAACCTATTGAATTCATGGGCAGGACCATTTTGCAGGAAAATACACTCAAGATTAGAGTGAAAGACTCGGACTCAGGGCAGCTGACACAAGGCCAGCATCTGATTACTTGCAAGTTCAGAGCGTTGGAGCACAAATAGATGACTCAGACCTGTGAGCCTGAGATCTGAATCAGCAACACCCACAAATTATGGGCTGTGCATTTAGGCTTCTCTACCCCATTTAACAGCCGCATTGTCAACACTGTGTGTACCGTATCTCTTATTACTTCTCATTTATAGTGGCTGATGAGAAGTGACTGTTCCTTGGCATCGCTCCACTGCTATTTCTCTCTGAGGTGCTACAAAACCACAGTGAAACAAGCTGTACGATCAGGAAATGGATGGCCGGATTCTAGTCTTCGTTGCATCTCTTCTCAATGTATGTGACCTTGAAAATGATAGTTAAACTCTGAGCTTTAAGCATCAATTTTGCTACCTATGCAATGAGGATAGTAACTGTATTTATCTCATAAGGGTACTTGTGAGCGCAAAACTAAATAATGCACATACAAAGACTTAGTGCATAAATATTACTAAAAGTAGAGTGCTGTTATTACTACTCTTGTCATAAAGCAGATAATTACAAGTGTATTTCTTTACTAAGGCTGCCAAAACAAAGTACCACACAATGGCTGGATTAAAATATAGAAATTGATTAGCTCACAACTCTAGAGGCTAGAAGTCTAAGATCAAGGTGTCAAAAAGATCGCTTTATTTTGTAAAAAAGAATTTGTCTCATGCCACTACAGTAACTTTTTAAATTTGCTGGTGAGCACTGGCATTTGGTAACCTGTAAATTCATCATCTTGATCTCTCTATAACTAGTAAAATGCTCTGCTTATCTTTAATTGATCATGCAATGTGCAGTGGATTGGCAGCATCTGTTTCTCAGTAGTGGTCACTTTACCAAGTAGGTCACAATGAGGGCCAAATATAGTGAGCATTTCTTGGTCCTCATGACATTCTGGGAAGTTTATATTTATAATCCCAAAGGAAAGTCTTGGGAGTTCTAGGAAGTCAATTCCAATCTACCACTTTCAATATAGCCCATATCATAACTGGAGACATAATTAACCACCCAAGGTAGTGTAGAGCCAAAGGGTCCTGGGTCCAGCTAGGACAATTGACAAGCAGAAAAAAGGCCTCCACCTAAGGCCAAACTCACTTTTTATTCATTCTTAATGAAGGGAGTGGTTTGGGTTGAGTGACTGTGTGAGTAGCAGAAAATACATGAGAGCCTTGGGCTGGGCTAGGTAGATGGTCTGAAGTCACCTGTGTCTTATGCAGAGAGAAGGATATGCAGAAGGAGTAACCTGCATTACACAAATTTAAGGTAGTAGCTAATGTCTTGGGGTCAGCTCTTCAGTTCTGATGTGCATTATTTTATGGCCAGGGGAGTCATAGCCTCTTATTTCCAGGCTTGGTTCCGACTGACACCATGAAGCATGGCTCACCATCCCATGTAGTTCACACATGATTTTTGGGATCTATGGGGCTGGGGTAATGCTGACCTACTGACCTGTTTCAAAGGCTACACATCAGCACCTCAGCTGGATTGATCTGCATTGCTTAAAGCCAAGCTAAAGGTTAAGAAGCAAAAGTCCTAGCCAGCTCTATACATATTGATGCATGGAAATAGGGCCTGGTTGAGCCAAAATGGAGATAAACGATCTTTTTCGAAGGAGTGCCATCCAGGTGGTCCTGCATAACTGATCTCTGCTTTCATGTTCATGTGGCGCTCTCCCCCCATAGGTACACTCTCCCTCCATTTTTTTTTTTTTTTCATTTTTGCAAACACACTCATCATATTGACTTAGGGACCTGTTCTACTCCAGTATGATATGGGATGTCTCAATGCCTGATAATTTCAGAATTATCATTATTTCAGCCTCTCATTTCTTCCCCATCTTGATACATATACACATACACATGTGTTCTCAGAGCATTTTCTAGAATTCTTTGCTGCGTTCTAGTCTATACTAGTATCTCAGTTCCTCTTCTCTGGTTGCTGGGACAAAAACCTGACACTCAAAATGAGGGAAGTAAAGGTTTATCTAGCTCCCAGGTACTGGAGGTTTCAGTCTCTATTCAGCTGGCTCCAAGGCAGAGTGGCACATGCCAGAGCGCAGCAGTTCATGGTGGCAGCAAAGAGCTAGAGCTAGGGAGCAGCAGCAGCTCAAGCAGCTCACTTCTCTTTCTTCCTTATATTGAAATGCAAATTACGTGCCTCAGGGCAGGTGCAGCACCCACACCCACAATAATCAACTATGAATTCCAGAAGCTGCCCCTTGACTGCATGAGGCTTTGTGTGTGTGGGGGGCACCTAGACACAAACCCTAAGAATTAGTATGGTGTATGATCGCTATTTTCCTGATTTGAAAAATAAAATACAGAGATCTCAAGAGGTCATCTCGAGAGGACCTGCCACATAGCTCAGTGGACTAAAGCATCTGCTTAGGAAAAGCACAGAGACCAGACCTTGACCCCTGGAGCCACATGCTATGTCAGCCCCAAGCCCAAGACATGCTGAGACAGCGATTGAGACTGGGTGCAGTGGTGTGTACCTGTAATCTCAGCACTTGAGGGGCTGAAAACAAGAAGATCACTATGAGTCCCATCTGTGCAGTGAGGCCCTATGGATCCTGTCCTAAATACATAAAAAAGAGAGAGCATCTTCACATCACACAACTATTAAAAACAAAACAAGGAAGAGGGAGGAAGGCATAAGATGAGAAGAGAAATAAACAGAATAAAAGGTAAGAAATGGAAGAGCACTAGAAAAAAAAAATCATTTGCACAGTAGGTGCTGCTCCAAAACCCTTAGTTGTTTATTAACCAACATTAAAATTGTGTAGCTCAGAGGTAAGTGAACTATAGAAGTCATATCTGACTCATGAACACTCTTATAAGCAAAGCTGTGTGGGAATACAGCTTCGTACATTCAATTTGTACTGTCTGTAGTTGTTACAGACTTGATTGCAGGGTTGAACCATTACAGCAGAACTGTTGTGGCCCACAGAACCAAAAATATTTACACTCTTAAAAATTCTCCTTACAAAATGTTTCTTGGCTCTTCCCTAAATTGCTTCAAAACCTTGATATTTCGGACTCATCCTTGACCTGCAGTATGAGTTGTATTTGAGCAGTGGAGCTGGATTTGCTGTGAGCCATCCTTTTCTTCCCATGGTCCTTAAAGTTAAAATAGTCCACTGGAAAAGTGATGTGCAGTGATAAAGTATGCAGCTAGTGGGGTAAAAAAGAAAAAAAGAAGAAACAAAGCAATGTCAACCACTGCAGTGACTTCAGCCTCCCGACCTGCCCCCTTTCATCCAGTGAATTGGCCATCAGGGAGCCACTCGCGCTTGGGCACAAATCAACATCCGGTGCCTGATTCAGCTTCCACCAAAATTCCCTTCTCCAAAGATTGCATAAATTATTACTTATATGCAAATGTGACGATGGCTTAATTGCTAGGTTTGATTGGTGATTAATTTTTTGATTAGGATCAATCACTCCTCACAAATCATCAGAAAACACTCAAGGCAATCGGCAGGATGCTAACAACACAGGTTTCTGTCAAGCCTGGTAACAACCCCCAAAGCAGCCTGAATAAGTGACTTGCTGTGGTCTCCATTTTGAAAAGAAGTTATCAGAAAATGACAAGTGGTGAGGGAGTCAATAAAATGATGAAGAATGCTTAATGTTATTCATAAATAAAGAAATGTATTATAAAGGAGGTAATGATTTTAACCCATCAAAGTGACACTTACACATTAATAATAATGCACCAGGTGGACAAGATTTCAAGGATTAGACTTACTAATAGACACTGATGTAACATCTTTTTAAGAGAATTTAAGAAATTTGTCCAAATTTAAAACAATCTCACTCTCAGGTTCAGTACTAACACTTCTAGGACTTTTTCTTAGAAAGATTTATAATATTTATTTTATAAAGTATATTTGAAAGAGAATTTTTAAAAGTACATGTACTATACATGTAATAAGATGTGAATATATAAAATAAATAATAAAATATGTAATAAACATGATAGAAGACTGTTCTAAGTTTAGGTCTGATTCCAAGAAAACTAGAAAGCATTCATGTGTGTGGGACAGCTTGAAGCAGTGTGTTATATGTACCCAGGATGAGGCACGAGTGGCAGTGTAAAGAATGTGCCATATATCTACTGAAGGCATGAAAATTGTCTAAGGTCTGCAAAATGAAAGAAGCAGAGTCAAACCTTATTAAACTGTAGATGGGCCAGCCAAATAGGTCAACAGATTTAAGCACCTGCAAGCAGACTCAGGAGCTGGGGTTTTGATCTCCGGTCCAGCGGTCCTGGTCCTACTCCCAGGGCGCACTGAGAGGGCAATTGAGACTGGGTGTGGTGGCATGCTCCTGAAATCCCGACTCTTGGGAGGCTGTAAATAGGTGGATCACTACAAGTCCAATCTAGTAGTGAGACCCTGAACACCCTGCAAACCTTTCCCTAAAATACAAACAAACAAATAAATAAATAGTAGAATCACCAAGTTTTAAAACACCCATTACTGGCCCTGGCTCTGGAAGTGCTGACTTATTGTGTCTGAGGCAACTCCCCAAGATCTGCATTTCCAAGTTTCCAGCCAATGCTGGTTCCCTTAGGACTTCACTTCAAGAAGCACTGATGCAGGTAGAATCCCACTGTTTACTACTTAGATAGGCACAAGCCTGTTTGTCCAAAAATTATATTCTTGTTTCCAGGGCTTGTGATTGGGGAAATAACTACTGTTTAACTTCTATCTTCTAACTTTCTTTTCTTTTATTAGTACATGTGTGGAACACATAATGTTTATTTTCCTTGTGTGAAGTTGGTGCATGTATATATGTCTGAGTGCTGGAGAGATAGCTCAGTGGTCTAAGTGCCTGCCTGGCAAGCACAAGGACCCAGGAACCAGGCACACTGCGCCAGCCACCGAAACCAGCATGGTGGTGTCCATCTATAATCCCAGCACTGAGGATGCTGAGATAGGAGAATCACTATGAGTCTGAGCTGTGTAGCAAGCCCTGTACCTAATTAATTAATTAATTAATTAACTAATTAATTAATTAATTAAAACATGTTTAAAGACACATCTGAATACCCCTTATCATGCACTTTCCCTTCCTTCCTTCTCCTTCCATCCATCCTTTGATCTTATGTATGTTCGCAGTACATAGTATTCACATTCTTTGCATGCAGTCAGTACACGTGTATAACACATCCCGACTCCCCTTTCTCACCCCTCTCTTCCCTCACTCTCCTTTCCCTATCTCTCAATCCCTTGCTCCTTCAAGGAGGATCTATGGCCCTGTTTCCCATGAACTATTTAACTATCTTTTATTTTGCTCCTCAATGGGTAGGATTTAACATTTATGAGTGTCATCATACCGACAAAACTTAATTATTTAAAAAATAATTCCTGTCACTTTCTTGATGTATTATCACTATCTTAGATTAGTCCTGTGAAAAACTTATTTTCAGACCAATGTATTAATTGCAAATATTTTTGTCCTATGGTCCAAGGTGAAAGTTCATTATTCATATGGAATGTATTTATCTTCCTTTATTCTGTCAGTAGTTTAACCTCGGCAACTAGGATTTATTATCTAATACAGCTGGGGTTTTGAGCGCTTGACCATCCTAGCTGGGTGCCTCTGGTCTCCATCAGATTTCAATCAAAGTGTTGCCCAGGACTACCATGCCTGGAACTGAGCTCGGGTAGAGAATTCACTCCCAAGTTTACTTACATGGTTTTTGCTGGGGTAGGGGGGTGTTGCTGTTACTTATCAAGTCAAATCATTTTTAATTATCCTTCTTCAAGTACTTTGAAACTGGCAATATGATGACTTATCAAGATAAAAGTATTCTGTGTTCATTCCATTATTTTACATTTGTGTTGTCAACTAATGAACTATTATTCTGGTAGCTAAAGAAGAAAAGATAGAAGGAAAAATTGTGGAAGGGAAGGGGAAGAAGAGATAGTGAGGAAAAGAGAGAGCAAAAGGTAGGAATAAGAAAAAAAGACAAAGATTTTGAGATTAAAGTCTCCCTCCCCTACTTGAGGTAGTAGCGTAGTCATATAACACATTCATTAATTTTTTTAACTCGGGTTAATGTTCTTTCATTTTGAAACATTCACTGAACAACTGTTAAGTGTAATTTCTTGTTTTGGGAATTCAGGATGCAAGGTTATAAAAGATGGGTTTGGGCCATAATACACACACAAAATTAAACAACATAAACCTCAATGCTGAATTCCTGAAGAATCAAATTCCACTAACAGTAATTGGGAAACATTTCATTTTAAAATTCTTTGAGAAACATTTATTTGTATTTTCAACGGGGATTTACTCCACTAACATAAAACACGACAGAACTCTATTGTTCTTCCTCAAAGATTCCTGTGTTGGATGTCAGGTCCTTGGCCTGGAGATAAGAGAAGTATTGGATCCCTTAAGAGGTAGGGTCTACTGGGAGATGACTAGTCACTGGGGGAAGCACTCTCAGAACAGATTGGGCCAGGCCACCTATAGTTACCTGTCGTGAGAGGAGCTGTTGTGAAAAGAGCAAGCTTGGCTCCTACTCACTCTCTGCTCCCATCTCACCAGGTGATCTCTTCTGTAACCTGCTCTGCAACTGGGTCACCTTCCTTCACAAAGCTTTCAACAGAACCAAGCAAGAAGTTAGTGCCACGCTCTTAGAGCTCTGGACCAATGAGCTAAACAAAGTTTTTTTCTTTACAAACCATTCACTCTCAAGTACTTTATTATAGTCATAGAAAACAGCGGAATATAGACATTTTACACAATAACATAGAAAGTAATAACATATATATTTTTTCAAGTATGAATATTCTTGTATGTAAGTGATGTTTGCTTGGGTGGAAAGCTAATGAGCAGAAAAAAAAATTTCATAAAAAGCTAAGTCAAAAAGTAAAAGACAGAAATTCATTTCACTATGTTTGGCAGTTGTGCACACCCAGCTTTATCCCTGCAGTTATCTGAAATATCAAGATGCACAATGTAAATCGTTTGAGGACCCAAAGTTGTGATGGGTCACTACTGCATATACAGTCACTTAAAGACCTGTAAGAATATCTGCAAAAAGAGCATTTCTTCCTTTATTATAGAATATTTTTTGTATTTTTCCATATATTCCCAATGCATGCACACAAAAAGTCACACATTTCATCATTTATTGTAGAATATTTTTGGTATTTTTACTTATATTCACAATGCATGAGCAGGAAAAGGCAATAATGTGATAATATATTTTCATATAATCAGATTCGCAAATTGTGCATGAATTAGAGCTGTCTAGAAAACCTTTTCCTCAATTTATACTTTCAGTAGAGCTGATATAAAGATCAAATATATAATATAGTGAACTGGGAAAAAAAAAAAAAAAACAATGCTGGCAATTTAGTTTTCCTAGGTATTAGTGAAAACTAAACCCAGAAAACTAAAAAGAGACATTGGCATACAAAACGTGCGTGGTACAGGGATAGATTATAGGCAGTTTCATGGAGATGTCCCATGAAAGCTGGCTGACTTTGATGACTATTGACTGTAGTTTGAAATATTGTATTGAGATGAATGGTGCCTTCAAAAAAATTTAGGACAAGTTTCTATGACTCCATATCCACCAGAATGAGAACATATGATTATATGCTCCTATGGTATACAGCACATTTCTAAGTACCTTGGGGTACACAGAAATCCATTGTACTTCTACACATGTATAGAACACAGGTTTGTCAGAAGCCATACCGGAGATGGTACAACAACAATGGCAGCAGCCACAACGATGTTGTATGAATGTTTTATTGTCCTATGATGCACATACTTATCTTGAAATTAGTCAGAAATGTCTGTGGGTTCTTCAGACAAATGTAACTTTAATTTATTGAAGTTTCCTGTAACTTCACCAGCCAAAAAGAATACCAATGTAAACAAATGATGGATTTTCAAAGTGGAGTTATCCAGGTTGTTGTTATATGGCCAACCTGTACCCCAGAATTCAGCTTTTTGCTCCTCTTGTGTGGCCTTTTAAAATGAGAATTGCCCTGTTGTTGTTTTTTTTTTTTTTTTCTATTTGTTTTGTTTTATTTACTCCAGCCTTCAACATTGCCAAATGTGAGATTTTAATGTTTTAAGATTGTGCTTTTCAGGATTTTACATGATGAAATTTTGATCTTTTGCTTGTGTCTTTTGGGATTATGACTCATAAAATACAGAAGATTTGTTCTCAAACACTGAAGTTGAAGATTAATCTACAGACTGAAAATGCAAAAGAAAATTATTAGTGTTTATTTAGCACTCTAGGCTGCATATACTTCTTGCATTATTTCATTGAATTCTCCAAAGAACTCTAGAAAGAACTATAGTACTTCGTTATCTTCATTTCATAGAGGATGAAATTAAGGCCCAACTATATTAGAAGTTGAGTTATCCCCATTACCAGATGACATCAGCATCACCACCTGAACTGTTGATCATGACATGAAACTGATCTTGGGTACTTGCAATATTGTGTTAAGTTCTTAAATACAGGGAGAAATGAGAATGAAGAGGACAATGGATTTATGAAAAGGAACCAAAGAGGAACCTTGAATATTGAGACTGCTTTTGTAGAGATGGCTTTACATTTAGCATGGTAAAAAGAGGTGGTTGGTGTCTTTCAGAATGACAAACTTAGCCAGTGAAGAACACACATATAATTGTAAAATTCTTATTGGGCGATACTGTACTATGTAGAGAAAATCAAAAAGGCAGCTTAGAGGAAGGTTGGAGGCAAAATATAATGAAAATGATTTGAACTTGGTGTCAGGGAAGTAGAAATAAGTTTTTAAGCGGAGTTATTGCGGCTCTTAATGTGGAAGGATCTTCCTCCATCAAATTGGAGAATAATCACAGGAGGAGAAAGTACCGGGAGGGGGGGAAACACTGGCGGCAATGTCAATCTTAAAGGCAAAAGTAGTGGAGGCAAAGTGGGACAGACATTTCTGTGACTGTAAGAAGAACGCCTTTGATCAGAGAGAAAGCTCAGCTGTTGCTGTGATACAAAGACAAGAGAGAGGGAGAAAGCATCCCAGAAATCCCACAATGCTCTGACCTAATTGGGAACCAGAAAGAGAGGTGTCTCTGAGAAAAATATTTATCATTCTTAAATAATAATACAATTTTAAAATGGACTTTTCAGTTTTTGGGTACTCAGTTGTAGCTACTATTTTTGTAGCTCAGAAATTAACTGCTTATCACATGTGTGGTTTGCAAATTATTTTCTCCCACTTAATAGATTGCCTATTCACTGTCAGGTGTTTTGTGTGCACCGTAGTTTTGCAGTTTGTTGTACACCTGCTTGTCCAGGATTGTCTGGTTGCCTGTACTTTTGATGTCTTAAAGCATTACAATGTAGACCGATGTCCTGAAGCATTTTCCTTCTGTCATCTCTTGGTCTTAGTTTTACTGAAGAAGAAAGAACAATAGCCAAAAGATATATGAAAAGATGGCACCAATCCTCAGGGAAATGCATGCAAACACTACAAGGCAATAACATCACTTCTCACCTGTCAGAATGGCTATTATTAGAATAAAAGAAAATGAGAAGCATTGGCAAGGACGTGGAGAAATGAGAATAATTGTAGTCTGCGGGAAGGCAAAATAATGCAGCCACTGTGGGAAGCTATCTCGACATTCCACAGAAAATTCAAAATTGCGCTATCACTTGATCCAACAAGTCCACTTCTAAGTTTTTACAAACAGGAGTTAAAATCGTATTTCCAGTAGATACTACCATTTCTGTGTTTATTGTAGTGTTCTCCACAACCACTAACTCACTGTAAAGGTCTGTCAATCACTGAATGACAAAAATATGCTATGCAGAGTCACCAGACAAAAAATACTTAGTCGATGAGAGGTTGCATATACAATGGTATCCCTACAAAATTATAATGGAGCTGAAAAATGCCTATCACCTCGTGAATTTGTATTGTCATACCATTCATAGCCTAACACATTGCTCATGTATTTACGGTAATGTCAGTGTAAACAAATCTGCTACACTGCCAGCTGTATATGCAGGTATGATATACACACTTATTTATAGTCGGTAGCATTTGCTAATGATCATAAACACCATATTACTGATATATGTGTTCAACATATTATACTTTTATTATTATTTTGATATACACTTCTACTTATTAGAACAGTGTACACTGTGAAAACCCGAGTTCCTAGAAGTATTATCTATGATATCAACACAATGAAATCAGCTTATGACGTTCCTCAGAATATATCCCCCCTGTTAAGTGACACATGAATGCATGACATAAAATATTATTCCCCGCTATAAAAGAAGGAAATCCTATGAGATGACAAGGGTGAAGCTGAAAGATAATATGCTGAGAGAAATAAGCTAGTTCCAGAAGGACAAATACTGCATGATTCTACTTAATGAGAGAGCTCCAAAAGTAGAGTGTGGAATGATTGGCAAAGACTGTAGTAAGGAAGAACATGAGTTGCTAACCACAAGGTACTTCAGCCATGGAAGATGAGTAAATTCTAGGTATCTCCTGTACCGCCTTGTACGTCTAGATTACAATGTTGCATCACACACTTAAAAATTTGTCAAGAGTTCATTAAAAGATAAATATTCTCACTTAAAAGAAAAAAATTTTTTGAGTTCTCACCGTGCATGAAATGCCATGCTAAATACTTTATATTATTGTCTTACCTTTTATCTTAAGAATAAGAGGATTCATACTAACTTCACCAAATTTTGCAAAATGTGGAAACTGAGGCACAGGGTGGCTGAATACAAAGCTCTGACGCAAGTGTCAAGATTCCATGCCAGGTTTTCAAATCCAGAACCTGTGTCTTTGGCATTATTTCACATGCAGCACCATTTTGTTCAGGTATTAAGAAAAATATCTTTGGGTGAAGAGAGCTGGCGTTGAGCACATTGCTGAGATAGCAGAAGATGTTAAACTTCATTTGAGACACCAAGAAAGGGATCATGTTCCTTGATTTTTTTTTTTTTTTTTCATAATAGAAGCTCAGGACAATGCTTCCCAGAGGGAACAGATTCAGTATGACCTGTTCTCAGTTACAGTTGTTTTTCCTTCCTACACCAACAATGAAGACACATGTACTTTGAACCATTAGCCCTTTTTGGCCAGGTTGCCCTGGCGACCAGTGGCATTTACAAGGCAGCTGGATAAGGTCATAGGTTAGGCCCTAGCTGTAGAAAATACACCCTGGGCCTTTACCTCCTCAATAACTGAGCGGTCTTACCAGCTGAGAGGGCTAATTGGCCCTGTCCCTTTGAAATGAGGAACCAGCACTTCTGAAAGTTCATAAAATGAAACTAGGAGGACACAGGCCAGTAGTTCTTAAACCTGGCTCACAGCGGAGTCACTTAGAAAGGAGTAACAGACACAGACGCTTGTTTTCCAACTCTGGGCTCCTGAATGGGAATTTACTAACGAAGATTCTAGGAAGCTGTACTTTTTCCTAAGTTTCCCAGGTTACTTTGATGCACAGCCAGATTTAAAGCCTGCTGCTGAAAACAGCCTCCCATTTAGGTACCTTGCAGAACGATCAGGTGCAATAGCTGAGCGGAGCAACACTGGGGGCAAACTAGTGTATCTCATGTTTCAAGTTTATCATCGAGCAGTGATTATGACTAGAAGGAGAAATGACATCCGTGGGAGACAGGCTCACAGACATGAAAAGGTGACTTGGTACTCCCTTAGTAGAACGGAAGGAATCACTATGTCTTGACTTCCCGGAACAACCAACTTGTGAGTCCGGGCAGTGGGAGTGCTTACACACACAGAGCATGCAGAAGATGTTCGAAGTCCCAGGGAAGGACTCCGTTTTGGCAATATTTGCCCCCATCATTTCCTATGATGCCATAGAAGCAGAAGAAGAGAGAACATGTGGTTTGCCTCTGTTTGGTCAGAGTATCAGTCTTAACTCTTGGCTACCCTACCTCCCAGGCTACAAGAGGCTATCTATGGCTTCAAGTGGCAACCAAGAGGAGCATTAAAGTTTCTGTCCTGTATAACTTTGATGGGCAGCAAAGATGAAGCCTGGGCCTCCACCTCTCCATCTCCCTTCTCCTCAGTAGTCACACAAAATCATGCTCCTGCAATAGTCCTGTTCTAACAGTGATCTGCTGGGACTGGCAAGATGGACCCATTCCAGATCCTTGGCTATTCCAAAAGCATAATCTTCAATCACACTTAGGACTCCTAGAATCCCCTCTTACCACTACGTTGTGTTGCTGGAGGCTTTTTCAGCAAGCATTTGACAAATAGCCCAGCTTTTACTTTCCATATATGTTCTGTCCCTTGGGAAAGCTCTGCGGTGATTGTGACCATCACAATGCAGCAAAGGTGACACAGAAATGGGGCCAGGGCACAGGCTACAAGATACCAGCATGATCCACTTCCTGTTTTTGTAACTATGTGCTATGGGATCCCTGAATAATCATGCAAGAAATCCAATACCTACTGGAAAGACCACTGGAGAGGTTCTGAAAACAGACAGAGAGGGAAGAGATCCCAGGCCAGCCCAGCTTCCTGAGACCGCTCATCCTCTCCATGGGAGCAGACACATGGATAAAGCCACTGTAGAATTACGGGCAAGTCAGTCACCAACCGAAACCACATGCAATCTCAGTCCACAGAGGAGCAGAACAGTGCAGAGAAAACTTGCTTGACTCCCTGCCCCACATAATCATGAGCCTTGGGAAGACAGCTGCTCAAGCCCACTAGGTTTGGGGGCTACTTGATTACACAGCCCTGGAACCAACTCAGAAAGTTAAGCCCTCTGCAAGGGTGGCTGGTTATATTCCAAGTGAAACCCATCTGAGAGCCACAGTGTTGGCCACACTACACCAGTGGTGAGATCCACAGCCTTTTTGGGACAGAGCCCACTAGTTGTGGAAATAATAGCCTATCCACCCATGAGAGCAGGAGCGCCAGCCCATCCTACTGAACTGGCCCCTTCCGCCCAGGCTTTTGTCTCCTTCCTTCTGGGATCAAAGCTGGAGCTTTTAAGAAAAGCTGTCAAGTACTCACTTAAACTAGCTCTTCTCACTTCAAAGGTTTTACTGAATTGTGGTCAAAATAAAGGAAAGTCCCCTGGAAATTCAAAAGGTATGACTGGAAGCGTGTGCAATGCCTCTGCCGACCTGCTTCTCCACATACAAGCAGAATGGACCTGGGGAGAAACACTCTCTAAGACCAGCTGCAAAGAGATGAGTTCACTATTCACAGCTTCTAGAACCTCTAGGTCCCAAGAATACTGTAGGTATGACGTTCCAGCTTAACCTTTTCTCTCTCTCCTTTCTCTCTCTCCAACTGTTCCTCTCTCTCATTGCTCTTTCTCCTTATTATAAGAAACCAGGAGCACCCAGATCCCCAAAAACTCAGTTGCAGTGGAACAAAGGCAAACCCACAGTTGCTGTGTCCAGCAAAATACCAGATCTGTATGTACAAAGAGGAAGTACTGAGGCAAGGGCCCTGCTAAGATTACGGGCTGTTAATAAGGAAAGACAGAAGCCAGAAGTTTTGATGTACAACTCGACAAGCAGAGGTTAAGGGGAGAGCTGGGGCAGGCTCATTTGCAAACTTGGTCCTGTTTCATTAAGTGAGAGCAGAGACAGCCTGTCTCAGTCCAGCAGAGAAGGAACTCATTATCCACGTAGGGAGCAAGAGATAAGAATCTTTTAATAATTGCTGGGAATTTTTTTTATTACAATGTGGAATGCCAATTTAGGCCTCTCCTCCCAGGCTGGATACAAACAGCCTCCTTGGGAGTGAAAGCCGCTCCCCCCTGGCTGTGGTCATTAAGGACAAAGAGCAGCTAGACTGATGTTTGCTCTAAAAAAGGCTGCGGTTCAAGGGTCCCCGCTGGCTGCAGGAGCCAGGTCTCCACTGGGCAACCCAGGGACCAACTGCCTAGCCTGATGCTGGAACTGTCCCAAATCCCTCAGAGCCCAGCTGCCTTGGCTTGCTTGGCCTCCAAAACCAGGGCCTCTCCCTACCTATCTCCAGCCGACCCTGCATGTGCTCCAGGAACACCAAAGTCTGCAACAGCTGGCATTTAGTCTCCCTTTTATAAACTTCATGTGAAAGATTTAAGTAACAACTCCACGTCGTTCCTTCAGAGAGATAATGGACATTTTCCTCTCTGGACAACGAACTGTGGAAAGGATGAGAGCGGTGGTAATTGGGGGATTAGGCCGTGGTACGGTGTCATCCTCACCCAGTAAAGACTTGGCTGTTCATTTAAAAGCAAACTTAGCAAAAGTTAAGCGTTAGAGATGCCGGAACTCATGGGCTGCCTTTCCCCTGATGTAATCAGAGGACACTGAAAGGGAACTGAGAAGGAAAGAGATTTTTTAAATTTGTGTGATTTTTACCTAATGGTTTGGGGAGTAACTCAGGAGCATGACATTCCCATTTGGGGGACATTTCTAGAAAATCTCGATAGACCCGTGAATCGGAAGCTGTGTCGCGAGGCAGCATGTCCTCTGGTGCTGACTGCAGTTCTCTCTCAAAAGCTGAGCTGGAGGGAGAGCCTTGCCTCACAAAGCCTGCAAGCTGCTGATTTCAGCCCTGGGCTGCACCAGAAGCTCCCGCTTTGATCCCTCCCCACTGCATCCCAGTGCTCCCACAAGCGTGCTAGACTTCTCCCTGGCCTCTTCTCCCAGCGTGCTCCTGCCTCCCACATCACAAATGGGAGGGTAGATGCTACTTGACACCGATGGCGGGTTTGAGATCCAGGGTGTCAGGAGCAATGAGGAGGCTTCTTCAAGTCCGATGGCCTCGACGTTTCCATCTCCATGAGCAAGGGCACCATGCCCAGAGCCAGAGGCTCCAGGAGCCCTATAAGCCTTCTCTCAGGGCCTGCCTCTTGGCCGGGTTTCAGAGAGGCCTAGCACAAGCGAGGGGTGTTGCGTAGTCCCTGGTGGAATCTGTGCTGACAGGAAGAGGCTCCTGGTGCTCAGCTAGCAGCAGCTCCGAGGCAGAGGGGGCTGAGTGAGCTGTCGGTGGCTTTTCTCACCTGTGCTTCTGGTGCTCTCACCGATGCTAGAGTCATCAGGAGCATCTAAGAGTCCCCAGCCCAGGTTGTTAGAGACAATGGAATGACTCACTGGCCACTTTCAGCAGTGTCGAATTGGAACTGTTCTATAACATCTCCAAGTGACTCAGTTTGCTTGTCTTTAAAAAGGAACAGACATGGTAACTACCTGTGCTGGTTTTCGCAGACAGAGGCAAAGCTTACCCTAGACTCAAACGTATGCCCAGTTAGGCATGTTAGGGCAAGACTCTACAGGAGAGAGTGATGATCAGGCCCCAGTTCTGCACCTACCACTTCTCCACCAGCTCCCTGCAGCCCATCTGAGTCTCAGTATCCTTGTCTGGTAAATGGGGGCAATTAGAACTCCCAACACTGTCAAGAGAACTGAGACAGCAGCTGTGAAATTTCCCATGGAAGGTGCGAGAATAAGGCCAATTAACACCAAAAAAAGAAGAGAGATTACAAAATGAAGATGGGAGTAAAAGTGGTTCTCAGACTTGCTTCCAAATATGCGTATTTCTGGTCTCTCACCTGACACCCCTAGTCGTGGCTTTTGTCTAACACAGACTTCCTCTAACCAAGCGCGATCCCACTTGTGCACACTCCTGTCCAGGCACACCTGCAAGGCTACTTCACCTTTCTCTGCTGTCTGTGACGTGCATCTTTCTCCTATGTCACAGCTGACCTGGCAATAATATAAATCCTTAAGGTACTTCATCCACAGGGGCTTCCCAGACTAACTTTCAACTATACAAGGAGATCAATACACTCCTGGGAAGTCTATTGCTTCTCCTACTGAGAAGTTCAAAAGGGGTGACCCTGGAGCCAGGAGAGCTGTTCACTGGGACCTGAGGCAGAAGCTCTTTTTAATGGATGAGGCCTTTAGAGCTATTGCTTTGTTTCTCTGGTGCATTCAAGCCAGAGAATTCTCCAGTATGTATTTTCGACTCACAAAAGCAGTGGGGATAAACTAGAACATTGTGACAGGAGGAGAAGCTTTAGTTCAGAGACTGGATCATCCAGCACACCTGCACCACCGGATGTGGATTTCCATTTCCTGAGAGCATGACTGGGTCCTGCCTTTGTGCTCCTGTAGACACAAACGAGCTCTTCCACTCGGTAGCTGACAGCTGACCTTCTCACTGGTGATGCCTGGAGCCTCATCCCCCTACATTCACCCCATTTACCCCCTTTTCCATCTGCTTGATGATTCCTCCTCCAGTAAGTTTCCCCTACCACGCTGTCTAATGTCCAGCAAATTCCATTACATTTTCTCCTAGCCTCTATTCTTTGATAATGCTTACCGAAATCCAAGTCTAGTTTATTTTTATAATTACATACTTGCTTATGCTTTTGCTTCTACACATGTAAAGTGAGCTTGACATAGTGTAAAGACTTTCATGTTCGTGGAATGAACAGATAAGGGAAAAATGGGTATTAGGTGGACTGTAGAAACAAGACTTTTCTCTTGAACAAATTCTTTTTGTATCTGAAATATTTGCATGGTTAAAGGAAAAACTTGGCTTGCTCTAAGTGTGATTTGAGGCTATAAGCCATGTCCTGGGTGGAGTCGCATAAGTGTCCCTTTTCGTGTGCCTTAAACTGTTGGCCTCTCAGAGAAGCAGGTCTGTAAACTTGCGTCTGGAGGCAAACATTCTGCAAATTCTATCGCCATTATTTATTCTACGTAATCTCTCCATTCACTGCAAGCCCTATTTGGGAGCTCATCATATACAAACCAGCAGGCCAACATTCTGGCTCCTACGTAGGCATTTCTACAGTGCATAACAGCTCAAGTACTGAAGCTGGATGGAGTGAACCTTAAGTTCTGGTTCCCCTACACATATTATCTGTAAGATGCTGGAAAATTCAATTAGCTTCTTGAAGCCTCGGTTTGAGGTCTTCAAAATAACAATAAAAGCACTTCCTCTATGGGATTTATGTGAAGAGCAAGTGACTCAATGTCGGGGACACACTTTACACAGGATTAAGAAAGAACTGGCTAATGCTATTACAATGTGTTCAGGGATTTTTTTTTTTTTTTCTTTCTCCACAGCAGTGATGACCCACTGTTGTGACAGCCTGTATATGTCTGGCTTGCCGAAATCTTCTTAGAACATTCTGCAAACAACAGTACTAAACACCCAGTACACAATGACATAACAAAGCCACTGAGTGAATGCGCCAGTGCGGGGTTGGAGGATGGGGATCACCATGCACTCAGATCACTAGAAAAGAATTTGGAAAAGTTAAAGTAAAGTTCAGGAAATGAGTTAGATACCCAAGGGTGTGAGGAGTTTCGGTCTCAGGTCTATCGTGAAGACCTTAATGACATAATGACTTTTGACTTGGATTCTGGAAATGGCACACGGAGCACGTGCGAAGGCACAAAAATACATACTACAGATATTCTGTTATCTATTCTCCACCGCAGTGGAAGAGCTAAGGGGAACAAAACTACTCAGTTTATGGAGCACAGTGTCCTCCTGGGGAAAAAAAGACTGGGCTGGCCTGCAAAATACCTTAGGGTCCAATGGTGCTGTATGCAAGACAAGTCACATAGCTTGCTTTGTTTTCTTGGGAGGTGTTATGGCTTATGTCTAGTTGTCCCCCCAAAGCCTCATGTAGTTATTGGGTGGGGACTTCTATAGATTGAGACTTGACTCATAAGTCACTGGGATTATGTGTTTTAGTACTGATGGGATTATTGGTCTGAGTAGGGTTGGGACTATGGGTATGGTCTAGGGCAGATATCCTAAGGCAGAGAGCCTGATAGGAATATAAAGAGAGACAGTGAGACAGATTAGAGCTGTTGCTCTGCTGCCCTGTTCGGTTGGCTGCCTCTGCCACGATTTTGTTGCTGTTCCACAGCCATGAACTGGATGCTGTCTGCCCTGTTCCACTCAGCCTTGGGCTAGCCGAATATGGACTGAAACCTCCATGAACTGTGAGCTAAACAAACCTTTCCTTTCTTCATTTTTTCATCTTGAGTGTTTGGTATTTATTTGTCCCAGCAACAAGTAAAAAGTAACTAAGACAGGAGGGCATTGGAGATTCAAAGCCAGGTCAGAGGAGGGGAAAGTACTTACTCAGGCTTGGATGGGAGAGGACGCAAAATGATGGCACGTGGGACATGCAGAAGCTGGTGTACTAACCCACCCTACAGGTAAGGTCTTAACCTCACTGGAACGTTGGGGACAGAGGGAGAAAGGCTGAAGGGCTATTTAGAAAGCTGGATAGAGGGTCTGCAAATGTGACTATATAGAAGATATCTGAACGGTGGAGGCTTCCTGGAGCAACAACCAAACTTCATGGGCCTCATCAGGATGCATCTGTGTTGAGACCCTACCAGCTATCCATGTCTCAAGAGGAGCTTCTGGTTGCAGCAAGATTTGGAAAATGAGGTCAGCTATGAGCTGAAATATCAGTTGCAAGGAGGTCATCCCGACAGACTGCAAGAGAGCTGGGAGTCTCCTGGCCATCTTCCTAGAGAATGCCGCCTTTGGGATCTGCCTCGTCCTACTTTCCCTTTGGAGGGATTGGAAGTATCCCCGCTAATGTTAATTGTCTACTTTGGTGGATTAAGAGCCTGCCAAAGGGATCACTGGATCATGGGTGTGCTATGCTCATCAGTGGCCTCACTAATGGATGTGTATATAAAAATAGCTGAATTTGCTGTTAGAAGGGGAGCCTGGCTGGACTTTGGAAGTCATGCATCCCGCTGGATCTCCTCACCAGGACCTGCTTCCGGCCACGATGCAATGAGCAGCTTTATTCCATGATACCTTCCACCGTGATACATTTATCTTTTTTTTATGTGTTTGGTGCAGCATCTCACTATGTAGCTCAGACTCCCAGTGATCCTCTGTTTCAGCCTCCCCAGCATAGAGATTACAGGCGTGTGGCTTCATATCTGGTCTAATGCTTCTGTCTTGTAGCCGCAGTACCAAGGACTTCCTGTATTCTCCATAACAATTTTGTTCTTCTGAACTCCTAAGCCAAATATACCATTCCTCATTTAAATTGTCAGTGTTGGGTATTTTGTCAGCAATAGGAAAGGAAGTGATTAATTTGACCTGACTATGATGTCACCTTGGAGATGGGTGTAATGAGACCTCAGAAGCATCGGCTAGAAGCCGGGCGTGGTGGCGCACGCCTGTAATCCCAGCACTTGGGAGGCTGAGGCAGGAGGATCGCTGCAAGTTCGAGACCAGCCTGGGCTACAAAAGTGAGCTCAAGGCTAGCCTGAACTGCATAGTGAGACCCTGTCTCAAAAAGACAAAAAAAAAAAAAAAAAAAAAAAAAAAAAAAAAAAAAAAAAAAAAAAAAGAAGCATCGGCTATAGGAGCCGTGGATGTAAATGCTGCTTTCTTCCAGCCCTTTCCTGAAGAAAAGATGAGCACATGGCTTTGTATGTGAGCCCAGCCCTGCCAGGACCCACTGTTTAAAATACAGGTCTCCCGGCACACAGGGACCAAGATATTCTGGAAGTCTGGTAAGAGGCCCCCAAAGAGAGGGGCACATAGAAAGAATTACTGTCAATGGGAATAGATAACCTTTTTCTGTGTTCTTACCTTGTGCCAGTGACAATCATATTAAGCCAAATCATAGCATCTTTCTCCTAGATACTTATAACATCCCTAAGAGGGTCCAGTTTCACCTTCGTGGAATGTATTCTCCATACAGATGTCACAGCTATGTTATCAAACTCTTAGTCAGGTCACATAGCTACACGCGGAGGGGTCTGCTGATGACTCCCTGCTTTCTTCATAGTAATACTCAAAGTCCTGTCATAGTTGCCAGGCAACTGCTTCCACTCTTCTCCCTCTTTCCTCATTACTCACTGCTCCAGAGCCTCCAACCATGCTCTTGTTCCTTACTCGGAAAACACCTCAGCACATTGCACCCTGTTTCCTCTACCCAGTATTCTTCCCACACAGCTTTTCATACCTCCACCTCATATTTCACTCATGCTTTTCCTCATTGCTTCAGAGAAAAGAATACACCTATTACTCTCTTCTCTGAGCCTATTTTCTTTTCTTGAGGTGACACTAAAGCGCCTAACACATCACATGGTCTTCTATCCATGGTTGATTACCTCCATGCCCACTAAAATGAACGTCCCATGAGGTAGGGATTTGCTATTATTGCTGTTGTTATTGGCGTCCACTGTATACTCCAAGTTAAAAATACGTCTGAGTCCTGGAGGTTCCCCAAAATACTTATTGAACATAAGAGTGGGAGGAGACATTATTTTGGGCTAGGATAAATGTTTGCAAATTAATTAATTCTTCCATTGGCCTGATGAGGTAAGTTCCATCATTACTTCCAGTTTAAAAGTGACAATTACCTGATTGACAAGTAATTGCCATTACTTGCCTAGGGTGGTATTCGCTAGTACGCAAGAGAAGAGCGGGCCCCCCAGAGGCCCAAGGAGGTGAGCTGACCTGTGCAAGTGGCTGGAGAGCATTGAAGCTAAGGAAGGGTTTGCTACTCCAGGAGTTTGCCAGCTAGCTTCTGCCTAGAGTGAATTCCTTTGGGGAGAACCATGAAATGCTTCTGCCTCATAACTTGGAGACAGTAGAGGCTTCAGTGGCTGCCCCCGGAGAAGAGAAATCGCAGCTCCCTGCAGGACCTCAGCCTTCCAGCCTTCTGAAGCTCCCTGGCCTTTCCTGTGAACCTCACCACCCCGCAAACAACTGCTTCAGAGCATGGAAATAGGTGTTGGGTGTCCCTGCAACGTCAGATCTGCCTTGCAGCTCTGTCTGATGTTCTGTGATAAGACTTTCACCGAACTCCCGCCCAGTCTCATTAGAGGTGCCAAAGCTTATCTTTCAAATGATCTGCCACCTTGCTTCTATACTTTCTCTATTTCAACTTGCCATCCTCTCTCTCCTTTGCCTCTGTCTGCACCTATAAGGATGCCCTATTATCCTTCTTTGTGTCACCTTCTTTGCGAGCCCTTTCTTCAAGTCCTCTTCATTTCCACCTTTGAATTCCAACAAACACACAGATGCACAACCTACCATGATCTCCATTTTGATATCATAATAGAAATTCAAACACCAGTACCGGAAATTTGGTGCCAGTAACAGAAATTGCAGAGTCCAGGATACTAACGGGGGTGGAGGGCGGTAGCTAAGGAGGGGCTAATTTAAAATGTAAATTATTCGTCCTCTTTGTGCTAGCACATATATCTTGGTATTGATTCTAGCTCTTTGGAAGCTATTTACGTTTTCAGCGTACCTATAAGGCTGAGATTTATACTACATTTGGTGTTTAACTAGCCTCTTAATGTACCCTGTTGAGCCATAGTATCGGTGGTTGTATTATAAATTTCAGCCTTGGTGCTGAATTGATTTGCTTAGTGGAGTTGAATTTAGGCCATTAAAATAAATAAATAAATAAATAAATAAATAAATAAATAAATAAATAAATTGAATAAGAGGGATGCACAGGCCCTCGTATCATATTAAAATCCACCAAAGATGGAGAGACCCAACTTTCTGAGCTATGATTGGGTATGAAACAGCAGACTGAGGTCAGGAGAGAGCCCTTTTAATAGGAACTCGTGCAGTAAATACCATAAACGTGACAATACGGATGGCACCAGTTCTCATTACTCCTATCTGCAGATTGGAGACACATTCATTACATTTGAAATGATCTTCTCCTTAGTCACGGGCCCTTACTATCCTGGAGTCTGAAATCTGTGTTCCTGGTGCCATTCGCCATTTAACGATTTTCCAGGAGGACAGACATCATCCTTTCTTTACAAGATAGGGGCTGATGGCTTGATGGCCCTGAAATGAGAAAGGGAACGATGCTGGTGTTTGCACCCCCACAGATCTGCTGCCACCAGGGTTCTGGTTCAGTGACCCTCACCTCCTTTCACTTATGAGTGAATGAGTCCTGTCACAGACATTACTATTCTTGAAAATGTTAAAGGCGTGGGAAACGAAGGATTCCAAAGGAAAGAACATCAGCGGATCTTTGTATTTGCATCTCTTCCACGTTTCCTTTAGTTTTTCAGGAAATTTTTACTGAGCATTCTCCAACAGGATAAATGGGTCTTTTGTAGATGGAAATATCCAAAAGGGAGATGAGGTACAGTGGGACCTTGGTGTCTCTTAGTCTCGCAGAAATGTAGGACGCTGAGGGTGAGCTCCAGTGCTACCGGGCCATCACATGCTACTTGGAAAGGGTCTGTCACTGCTAGGCAAAGGGCTTTGGGTTGGACATTATTTTCTAGGACACTTACTTTTATTAGAAGAGCTTTAAACAAGTGTGGCAGCATTCCATGTGCATATCAGAAAGACTCGGCTTGTGGTGATAATGACAAATGCACTAGATCTAGATAATCTTAGAGGCAAAGAAACCGAAAAGGGAGGATTTCTAAAACAGAGAGGTGTTCGGATCTGAAAATCATAAAGTATAATGTCATTCACAAGTAAAACAACATAGGAACCATTCCCCTGAGTTTCAAATTACTCCATTTATTACACATGCACACCCGACCCTGTAGCATGCTCCATGCTACAGCAATTATAATTATTCACTTCTGAACCATCAATTAAAGTTGTAACCACATTTCAAAACAATAAGGCTCTTTAATCCCCCCTAGAACAGTTATCTTGTCCAAACCCTAGATGTATGAGGAACTCCAGTGGGAATTAATGCCACAAAGTCTATGCAGTTCCTCTTCAGCACCTCCCGTTAGCCCACTGTGAATGCTCAGCCTACACCTTGATCCAAGCATGTCTGCAGAGACTGGTGGAAGTGCCAATAACGTCTCTGGAAACCCAGAGTTTTTCAAAGAGGCAAGCTTTTTCATTACCTTTTTGCTTATACAAATCTGAGAGCAGAGCTCACTCTATATAAAAATCCACATGAGCAGGCTTTGGTTTACAGACTAACACCAGAGAAGGTAGAACTTGATGACCATTATCATATTACTTATAAATGGTCCCTAATCTATCAGTGTCTTAGGAAAACCACATCTAAATGGAAAATTTTAAATGGCATGCCTGGGCCAGGGATTTAGTTCAGCAGTCTAAGCACCTTCCTGGCAAGCACAAGGATCTGGGTTCAATCCCCAGTACCACGTGATACGCCATTCCTGGCTGGGATGGCTGGCTGGACAACAGCAGGCTGCCCACGGTCAGGTGCCAAGGATGGGCAAATGTTTCCTTAAAGGGGTACCCTGAGGCTGACCTACACATTCTATGGAGTGACCAACACAGATACTAAGGACTCCAGATCTCAGCACTTCTCTGTCATGGAGTCAGGGGATGCTGCTGTCAGCTGGATTGAGTAGATAGTCTGTCCCTTAGTCGTTCCCACTAGCCTTTTGCAGGCCCATAAAGGCGAGAGCTACTACTGAGCACTTACTAAACATGCTTTATGTGCCCGGCACTGGGTTGTTTTAAAAATTAAATGATGCTTTTAGTCATATGCCGACTCTATCCTTCCTGAGAAGGACTCACCAGCCCTTTGTCCACATACTCATTTCCTGCCAGAGCCTATGAGTCTATCTGTAGCTCCCTAGTGCTTAAAAGCGCCAGCGCTCTCCAGCCCGGCCCAGCTTCCTGCCCGTGCTTGGCCTTCTGCACTTCCCTACATTACTGAAGCCACCCTAACCTGGTCCCATGTCTCCCTCGAGGATCTCCTTCTCTTCCCTCCAAGGAAGGATTACATATTGACCAGAGGCCTGAAGAAAACAAGGGAGCAAGCCTGAAGAGGCCTGGGGGAAGGGGGACAGCAGAGGGACAAGTAAGTGTGAAGCCCCTGAAGCAAGATGGAGAATGGGATGCTCCAGGAAGATGTTTCAATTATCTCTTATTTCCCTCACTCTTATGAAATGTGCTATCTGGCCATCGTTTCTCTCACGTGTGTATTATTTCTCTAGAGTCTGGACCAGCAGAGAGGAGGAATGTACTGTATTCCCACCACCGACTACCCCTCCTGGCAAATAACTGAGGCTTAACAAATACTTGGTGAACAAAATAGCAATCTCAGTAACTCCCTAAATAATCACGTAAAAGGGTAAAGCAAAATACTTTGGGACATGAGGAAACTCACTTCCTCATTTGCAAAGGGTCTACAAAATCTCTGTATAGCTGATAAACAAACAAGGCTATCTAGGTTCTGATCCATGACTAGTGAGGCCTAAAGCAATACTCCCTCTACCACAGTGTGGCACTGCCTATATCACAGATGCCTCAGCAAATTATAGGCCAGGGGCCTACAAGGTGTAATTCAGGCGCTATTCATAGGCATCCTGGAGCAGAGTTGAGGAGTGTGCACTTCTGAGGCCATGGATACCATTTTTGGAAATCACAAATATTGCATTGGTGGCATTCTGTCTGCCTTACATCCCAACAGACAGGGTTACATGGGCAATGCAGACATTGGGAACGAGGGGCCGTGGGCCAGGCGTGGTCATAGCTGGATAACAGAAGGAAGAATGCTGGTGAGAGTCGTGGTGGAGCAGGGTGCAAGGTGCAAGGGATACAGCGAGGCGAACACATAACAGGAGGAACATGAAGGGATTCTCCATCTAGTGCCTAAAGGGAAGAGTCAGGAATATCTCAAGCCAGCAGAGGTTTCCAGGGAGCCTACACTGGGAGTGAGAAAGAGGAAACGATGTCACCATTCCTGGGATGGGCAATGAGCAGGGCCTCTAGAAGGGACCAGGCACAGTGAGCAGTAGCGAGAGGACAGGGGCACCCGGATGCTGGTTCCACAGCAGGCACATGTGGCCACAGGCAGCCATTGGGTGCTGTATAGTCTGGTGGGAGGCCCAGGTTCTGGGCTCTGGTTGGCTTAGTGTGGGCCTGGATGTTTGCCTTGGCAGTCCTGGAACATTAGCCTTGGCCTCGGCCTGATTCCCCAGTGGCCAGGCAGCCGGGCCAGAACACCTGAAAGTCATTAGCTTGGGGTCCCATTTTGTTCTCACATTTCCAAGCAGTGACCCGAAGCCTTGTGTGACAGGGCAGGCACTTTATCATTTCACTTTCTCCAGCCCTTCCCCACCCTCCTGGCTTCGCTTCCCTTCAGTCCCTGCCAGAGACCTACCAATCCCCCAAACCCCAAAACTAACAAGGACCCTTTTCTTTCCTGTTTAATAAATATGTATAAGACTTGACCATTATTTTCACAGTTTAGTTAAGTCAGTCTTCATTCTTTTTTTCATTAATGAGGGCACCTAGGCTCAGGACAGTTAAATGATTTGCCCAGAATCACATAGTGAGGAACCAACAGAGTTCAAGTAGGCGCTGGTACTGGTCTGATAGCAACCTGCCCTTGCAGTGTGGGTAACACGCAGCTGCCTATCTGAGGTCCCCTAGCCATCCTGCCAGCCTCCGCAACACCCATGGGGTCTAAGCCCACCTTTTCCTCTAATGTGGCCCTAAAACTATTTGTCTATTAGTTACTGAAGGTCAGGTATCTTTTTAGGAATGTGCAATTATAAACACATTGTGTATTTTCCTTTCTTTTGAAAAAGAGATTCTGAGTATATCCTTCTAAAATATATCTTTCAGCTTATACTTGTTTTTCTCTAAAGCAGTAGTGTTTGATCAGGGATATTTTGCTTGCGAATTGACATTTGGCAATGTCCACAGCACTTCTTGGTCATCAGAATTGGGACAAAAGGGCAGTCCCTGGTCTCTTGGTGATAGAGGTCATCGTATAATGAATCAGATACCCTTCAAGAATAAAAAATGATATCAACTTAAAAGTGTCAGCGATGTCAAAGTTGAAAAAAATCTCCTTTAGAATCATCAATAAATGTAAACAAAGATACTATCCAGAAATATTTTTAATGTTATAACACTACATTTCCTTACATACTGTGTTAAAACTCCTTGGTCTTTCAGGCCGGGTGTCTCATACCTCTCATCCCAGCACTTGGGAGGCTGAGGCAAGAGGATTATTGAGAGTTTGAGGTCAGCTTGGGCTACCAAGTGGGTTCAGAGTCAATCTGAGCTATATAGTGAAACCCTATCTCACCTCCTCCCCCCAGAGAAAACCCTCCTTGGGCTAGGTTACCCCTACCATGTGTCTCTCTTCCCAACTACACATTCAGTGTTTATTGGCGGTGAGTGTGGATTGCTTGCAATTACCAAGCTGAGAAAACTTAACCATGGCAATTGGAAGAAACAGTATGCAAGGGGCTTTTGTTTTGTTTTGCTTTTTCTTCAGTTCACCATATTTTTAGCACATTTTTAAATCAGTATATGATTAAGAAATAACTTTGTGTCAGGAATGGTGTATTGCTTTGTTTAATCTTATAAATATATATTGAGATAACTAATATGGCAATCATATTACAAGCTGAAGAACAGAATAGCAAAGCTACTTTTTATACATGGTATCATTATTATTGGAAGTTGAAAGAGCAAGATTCAGAGCCAGATAGCTACCTTATAAATGCTGCACTGGATAGAAAAATGTCAATTAGAATCAACTGTAGCATACTATCTACTCTAAATTTGTCTAAGGTTGAAGTGTGAATATTTACATTAATACATAAGTTTGCATATAATACCAGAAATACGATATGTTGTTATTTATAGGCTTGTTGTAACATATTCTCTTTAAGGAAATGTGTGCATCTTCAATGAATGATCATTAATTAAATTTGTTACGAAGTTCTCTAAATTCTGAAAGCAGTTATTGTTTATATTGTTTAAATGTTACCTTTTCAGTGAGGTCTTTATTTTTTTAATCATTTATTTGTTGTTCATGCATTTGGTACAGGGTCTTACTACCCAGCTTGGACTTGTAATGAGCCCCCTGTCTTAGCCTTCCAACCCCTGGGATTATAGACGTGCACACCCCAACCCAGTGAGGTCTTTCATAAACAATATTTTTAAATTGCAGGCTGGGGAGATAGCTCAGCAATCTGAACACCTGCCTGGCAAACTCAAGGACCTAAGATGCATTCTCAGTACTACATACCATACTGGTCCCCGAATGGTGTACTGTGCTGGCCCAAAACTGGGCATGCTGATGCATGCTTATAACCCTAGCACTGGGGAGGCTGAGACAAGAGGATCACTACACGTCAGAGCTGTATAGCAAGACTTTGTATCAAATAAATAAATAAATAAATAAATAAATAAAAATAAATAAATAAATAAATAATACTTCTTAAAATTTTTCAAATTGCAAGCCCATTATCTCCCTAGAGCCACAATCTACCCAACTTCTTTCCTTATTTTCTCCATAACACAGACTCTAGAAGGCTGAATTTTGCTTTTTTTAGATCACTTGAAAATTTCCAACACCTAGAATAGCAGATGACACATAACAGACTCTCAAAAATAGGTTTGCTTAATGAATAAATGACAAGCATAGATACTTCCCTAAGAATGGGAAACAAGTCTAGCATTCATGAAAATGTGCGATTCCTAATATAGATTCATGAGAAATCTGGAGTGAGGTAGTACATGTTCTTAGACCAATCTGTAAAACATCTATGCAATAATCAAAGCTGAAAAAATTATACACCTAGAAAACTGATTTGAGTCAGCCACTTTGGCATTGTTCTGATATAGATAGAGCTTCTAATCAAAGTCAACCCAGAGCAGGGACAAGGCCCCAAGTTTGATCCTTGGTGCTGCTTGTGCTGCGGGACCTGAAACCAGGCATGGTAGCACACACCTGTAATCCCAGCACTAGGAAGGCTGAGATAGAAGGATCATTATGAGTCTTAACTGTGTAGTGAGACCCTGTATCATGAAGAAGGAGGAGAAGCAGGAGGAGAAGGAAGAGGAAGAGAAGGAGAAGGAGAAGAGGAGGAAGGATCCATTGCTTTCATGAGGAAATCAGTGCCCTACGCTGATGGGCAACATAGAATGAAATGATCTGAAAGAAGAAGGAGAAAGAAAAAGAAGAAGACAAAGACGAAAGAAGAAGAAGAAGAGGAAGAGGAAGAAGAAGAAGAAGAAGAAGAAGAAGAAGAAGAAGAAGAAGAAGAAGAAGAAGAAGAAGAAGAAGAAGAAGAAGAGGAGGAGGAGGAGGAGGAGAAAGAGGAGCAGGAGGAAGAGGAGGAGGAGGAAGATCAACAAGAAGAGCAGGAGGAAGAGGACGAGGAAGAGGAGGAGGAAGAAGAGGAAGAAGAAGATCAATAAGAAGAAGAGGAGGAGGAAGAGGAAGAAAAAGAAAAAGAAGGAGGAGGAGGGGCAAGAGGCGAAGGAGGAGGAGGAACAGGAACAGGAAGAAGAAGAAGAAGAGGAGTAGAAGGAGGAGGAGGAAAAGAAAGAGGAAGAAGGAGAAGAGGAGGAGGAGAGGAGGAGGAGGAAGAGGAGAAGAAGAGTCATCCCAGAAGAACAGGTAAATTTTAGCACCATCATTTGGGTGAACCTAGGGCTCAGGCAGCAGTCAGTCCTGGGTATCAAAATTTATATAAAATTGAGCCTATAAGTAAGCCTGAGGAAAGCGTGTCTATTAAAGAGAGTCCATGCCTGGCTCTGGGAGTAGCGCACAGAAAAGGAAGTTTTAAATGTTTCCTTAGAAAGGAATGTAGTCTTTGCTCTTGCTCCATTTTGCCAACAGGGTTGGCCGATGTAATAATCAAAAGTAGAGATTGTCAAGTTAAATTAGAATTTCAGATAAACAATGAGTATTTTGGGTGTAAGTATATACGTGTATATCGTTTATATGAAATGCAAACTTCACTGGGTATTCTGTGTTGTTCTGGACAATCTTAACTGGCAGTTCAGGCCAGAGTCCAGAGTTGCCTGGTTACTGGAAGGACTTCGGCTGCACAGAGCACTGAGGAGGCCAGGGGAGAGAACAGGGCTTGGAAGCTGTCTCCGGGACACAGACAGCCAACGGTTGTGGGCACAGGCAGTCCCTCCCTTCTGCTCCAGAGAAACACAACATCTTAGAATCAGACAGCTCCTTCCTGGCACTCGCATAAGAATCACGTCCTACTTTTCTACGTCCTCGTGCATTTAGCACTTTCCTTCTCCCTGCTGTGGTGGCAGCACTGAGAGCTGTCGTTAATCCTGGAACATTCCAGAATATAAGAAATGCTCTAGAAAGTGCAAATGCTTCTCACTGGACAAATACTTTTAGTGTTGGACCTCGGAATCTCCCCTTGGGAAATTCTGATAATGAGCTATTTGGGGGAGCCACCTGTTTCAGACTTCATCGGGGTATCTCGGTTCCACTCGACATTACAGGATACATTACTTGGAAACCATAGGATTCATTTTCATAGAAACAGGTAAGAAGGGATGGAACTTCGCCCCACCACAGAATGGGAGGCATTGGGGGAATATGGTGAGTTATGCATGGAGACACTACAGCCAGTTAAGGCAGAAGTAGGCACAAAGATCTCAATGGAAACAGTGGTAGTGGCAGTGGGTGGTAGGAAATGAAATGAGATGGCTTCTTCCATAAAGAATCTGGGCCATGACTCTAAACTCCATAGAAAAGAGCAGTTTTCATGAGGAAAGCAGTGCCCTAGGCTGATGGGCAGCATAAAATCAAATGATCTGAAAAATTAGTTCTCTCTAAATTCAAATATCCTTATATGTAAAATTAAGATTCATTAATTTTTTTTCATCTAGTTAGTCTGTATGAGTGCCTATGAGCCAGTGATCTACTAGAGTGCTAGAACTTCAGCACTAAAGACAATATGTAAAATTCCCAGCTTCACAGAATTTACAGGCTTTCCAGTCAAATAATGAACACGTGAAACAGTTATGGACATAACTAGTTATGGGTAGTTACAAGTATAAATACTACAAAGAAAACAAATAGCTATATTAGAGGTTGCCTTCAACAAACAAAACACATTCACATGTGCATACGCACGCATCCACACCCACGGGAGTGTGTGTGTAGAGAACAAATAACACACAGGTGCCTCAGTCAAGGTGCAGCTGGGAAAGCAAAACCCATGGAAGGTATTTCAAAAAGAGTGGACTTAATGTAGAGAATTAGTTTCAAGTTATCAGAACAGCCGGAAAAGCAACAAGGAGATGAAGCAATCATGAGACTAGCGACTGAGGATCTACCTAGAGAAGGTAGAAACTGCCTACTTTCTCTAGAGCTGGCGGGGGAAGAAAATGGTTTTGCAGGAGCCCAGGAGCTCTGTGAAAGCTGGAGCCCTGTCAGCCCTCTTAGGCTGCTGGTGGCCAAGCTGGTTGATGCAGCGTGGACCCATAAGACAATCACCAATGCTGCCAGAGATGCTCCCTCAGTGGGGAGAGGGACAGACTTACCTTTCCTTTTCTTCTTACCTAACCACACCTTCATTTAGCACTGTTTATAAGAAACTAGCTATCAAGGAAGACTGAAATACAAAAGAAAATGGAATGAAGCATGCAGGGTGTCTCTGGGTGCAAGCAAATGACACCGCCCAGTGGTGGGCAGTTACTTGGAGAAGAGGAAACGTGATGGAGCTGGACTCCCTGTGTTATTACCATCATAGGAAGGACTGCGTGTGTGAACTGTTTCACAGTGTTAGCATAAATGCAGTGGGCGCCTTGTACACGGTACCCACCCAGTTTACAATGGTTTAATGACCTAGAACTTCCAGAAATTCTAAAACTGAGTTCATGCGCAGAATTGGGCTATTAGGCCAGGAAGGATGTCCCACTGGAAAAAAAAAAAAAAAAAAAAAAAAAAAAACGTACTCACTAACACAAGACAAGGACATAGACCTCAGAGGGAGCTTCAGTGCCAGACGGACAGGAGAGGGGCCACAAAAGGACCTCCACAAGCGTCTGGTTTTGTGACACGTCTCGGGTGACAGGTGGTACCTGACATCAGAGCCGAGGTCCTCCGGCTCTCAGAGAAAAGATACAGCCATGTCCAGCCAACCGGCCAAGGTAGCTGATGGTGTGCCCAGTTGAAGGCTCTTAAGAGAGTTCAGAAGCCCTGCTTTGGGCAAGGTGATTGTTTATCCCTTCTCTCCTACCTGTAGCTGATAACTGGGCAGAGATAGTTGACGAAGATGGGCGAACATGATGAGCATATTCCATGCAAAAGTGTTTCTCCCAGTGAACAATCAGGCTGCTAGGTTTTCTAAAGACAAGGGCAGCTAGATATATCAGTGCATGTACGTACTTGATACCACACAGGGCTTATCCCAAAGGGCTCACAGGACTATTTTGAGAGGTACAAACTGAGGTTTGGGGATGGAAGTAGGAAGCAGGTAGAGGGAAATTCAGGAAAGGGAACAAGGAAAGGCTGGCACAGTGATGTTCCCTGGAGACGAACATATAAGGCAAGCCACATGCAGGTAATGTTAGGATTGTAGCTATATATACCCTTCTGTCTACCTCCACATCTCTTGCCACTGCCTCCCTTTACCCTAGTTCAGCCAGAAACTAAAGGCCAAAGGATCTTGATCAATACAATATGAAGGGGTTATCTTTAAGAGAGTTTGTAGTCAGGGTTTACAAGAAAAAATATTTATTTATTTATTGTATTTTATGGAAGGGTCTACAGGTTGTTCAGGGTCTCACTACCAGATCGGACTCATAGTGATCCGTCTGTTTAAAGCCCCCCAAGAGCTGGGATTGCAGGCCCGCGCCACCACACCCAGTCTTACTTGCCATCTCAGCGCACCCAGGGGATCGACCTGGCACTGCAGGGCCAGGGAATAAAATCCCTGGTCCCTGTGCCTGCTTGCAATAATCTCCTGAGCTATTTGACCAGCCATTAAAGGGGAAAAGATTTAATACAGGACACAAAGTTTATAGGATTTTATAATATTCACCCAAAGAGTCAAATGCAGAATACATGACATCTGTCCACTCACTTAGAGACCCAAAGAACCCATCTGAGAGCCTAGATCCCATGGCAGTGATGTCGTGCACAAGTCCAGCTGAACACCTAGAGCCCACATGAATGTCCTCCGCTAGTCCTACTGGAGGGCTACAGCCCATGACAATGTCTCATGCGAGTCTGTAATCAGTGATCTTCACTAGAAAAGCCTGAAGGTTGGGGGCAAAAGCTAGAAAGTCTGCATCAGCGAGATGAGGGATGTGTGCCAGCAGGCTGCGTGTTGGGCACTGGAGCCAGGAAGCAAGGCTGATGTGAAGGACCACAGGTCCCCCGCAAGGATCCACTGCTACCCTCAGTGACAGGAAGGATCTGCGCTCCTCCCATGATGAAAACAGCTCAGCTCAAAGCAGGAAAGCCGGCATGACCAGCTGCTCCAGGAGGATCCACAGCACCACATCTTCCCCTCTGCTTCTCCTTTCAGAGCTGCTGGCCACACTCATCAGACTTGCACGCAACATTGTCACGATGTGTCACATCATGATAATGAAGCCTACCTACATCATGCAACACACCAATTATGTGTCCTAGATGTGGAAGGTCCACAGACTAAGTCAGTCCAGCTGGGTGTTACAAGTTGACCATTAGTTAATCTACCACAGGAAGCACTGGATGACAGAGGACAAACAACCAGGAACGCGTGTGATGGCCCACAGACTATTTCACACACAAAGCATCTCAAACTTTGATAGCACCAAGAAGATAGTAAAATCACTTTCAAGCCATCCAGCCAGGATCTTTCACCACATCCCATTGACTCATGTTGCTGGAAGTCCTGCCTCCTTTATCTATAGAACAAAGAACAGAGTAGAACCTATAAAAGGAGGGGCCTCTTCAAGACAGCCTCCAGGAAGCTGCGTTTGAGTCAGGCTGTGCTGGGTCCTGAGAGCAGGTCATTACCATTACAGGAATTTCACTGCTAGCTTTTGGGCACAACCCTTAGTAAAAATTTAAATTTATACTTAAGTACAACAATTGCATTTCCATTTTTACAATTAAACTTTGCAGTGTACTAAATGAATAAATGGAATTAAATGCATAAAAGTCACCACTTCAGATTATTTTACTACATATTAATATTGGTGCTTTTGAGATTATAACCATCTACTGTATCCTCACAGTGCAAGTATTGTAAAACTTGTGCTACTGTGTATCTATTCCCATCACATTTCAGTCCTCAGTGTCAACAACTTTAAACTGGTCAGAAGGAGAATATTTACACCACAGAAATGAGCATCTGCTACAAAAGGAAGCTTTTGCTTGTCTGTTTGTTGCAGGGGAGCTCCTTGCTGGGCTTTTACTTGCACAGCACTGCAGTCTCTCTGCCTCCCAGTAAATCTTGATGAAACTTTGATCACTAAAGAAAACGTAATAAGCCCCAAAATTCTTAATTGCCTTTCTTTCTTTGTTGAACAAAATCACTGAAGAGAAAGGCAAGCAGGCACTAGCCACTAAACTTTGAATTTTTTTCACTCGACCCTAGTATTGTAAATAAACAAAAATCCATTGTTTTGCATATAAATCCTCAAACTACTACAGTAGGGCTAAATTTAATAACTTTTTGTTTTTAAAAAGTGCAGTTTTTAAAAAAATCGTTATTCATTCTTTCATTTATTTGGCACAGGGTCGCACTACACAGGTCAGAATCATAGTGATCCTCCTGTCTCAGCCTTCTCAGTGCTGGAATTGCACATGTGACCCCAGCACACTCCGTTTCCATGGCTGGCTTGGTGCTGGGCCAGCACAGCATGTGGTACCTGTAATCAAACCTGGGTTGTGTGCTTGCCAAGGAGGCACTAGGACCACCAAGCTATCACCCCAGTCTCATTATATGTATATATATATATATATATATATATATACATATATATATATATATATATATAT